>JANSTT010004215.1:0-30641 GCA_026745375.1 Platyura marginata
TGTTAAGATCGGCAAAAATGTGGCTCTTAAGTTATTAGCGCTCTTAAGTTAAGAGACGCGCTGTAGAATACGAATTTGAGTATCGCGCTCTTGAGGTGAATCTTAAGACGAGTTAAGATCAAAATGGCCGCTATTAGAGTTTTAACTTTTACGTAGAATAGGCCTGATAGGTTCTTTTACGAGAGAAGTGAAATAATCGATTTTATAAACCCATACTTAACTAAGAAATCTTCTTTTCTATATAAGGGTAAATTATACAAAACATTATTAAAAAAAAGTATTGTAGAAATAATGTTAAAATTAAAAAATAATTGGGATTTGCATCAGGATTAAAAAAAAAATATAATATTTAACGACTCACCTTTGTAGTTGTGAATTTATATCATTTTCCAATGCATCCGATACCACAAATACAGTTTGCCCATTAATATGCTGAGTTGCATATTGTAAACCACCTTGCACCATAACTTGTCCTTCACCAATAATTCCCAATTCACCACCGGAATACAATTCTAAACCTTTTTGTTCCGTATTTGTTGTATAAATCACGGTTTTATTGCCATCCTCATAAATCAAATCAATCGGAGGTTTTTCATAGATTTTCCCATCCGGTGATGTAAAAATTTGTGGTTTTTCATCAATGTAAACATCATCCTTATCCGAATTAGGATCCTTATTACTATGCGCATGCGCATATATTACTTGACCTTTTTCTTTTTCCTCATCACCATTGTCGGCTGTTGTAAAGATTTGTTGATGTAATCCCTTGGTGATATTATCATATTGCAATGCGGATGTTGTAACATTATCATCATTTGATATATAAACGGTATTTTGTTCGGGTGATGATGTCGTTATAATTTTATGATGACTTTGTGCCAATGCATTCGTTGTATAGGTAACACTATTGCCCGGCAAACTAAATTTATGATCTGCACTTACAATACGTGTTATAATATGTTCACCATTCTCATTGCGTGTTAATATATGATGTTCACCGTTTATTATTTCGCGACTGATAATTTGTTGACTTTCGCCATTCGGTCCAACCAATCGTAATATATGATCATCGGATACAGCCAATTTTGTTAATAATTGTTCGCTACGATTGTCCGTTATTATTCGGCCATCAATCACATGATCGCCCGGTGAGATTCGTTGCAATATTTGCGTTGTTGAATGTTCATCGTCATCGTTTTGTATTTTAATATCGATTGGTTTATTGGCAACATACGCATACACGGACGAATTATCTTTATCGTAGAGTTTTGTGTCGGTAAAGCTTTTATGTAAATCTAAAACATTAACATTTGTCATTGTGGCCAATTCTGGCTGGGGACTCGGTGGATTTGGGGAGGTATGGCTTGTCACCTCTAATGGTGATGAAGTGGATGGTGATTTTGTAATGACTCGCTCTTGTGATGCAGACATAATTTGTGGCTTGGTTTTTTTTTGTTTTTTTGTTTTTTTTTTTGTTAATCAATTTATATATTTTTACGTACGGTTTTGTATACTTTATCCAGCCGCACACATTAAATTTATATAAAAATTTTATATCACAATATTTTCCAGCAGTATTTTTTCCATTATAAGATCATTACTTTTAAATCATGTTAATTATTGCACATCTCTTGATCAAAATTCTGATTTTTTTTTCTTTTTCTTTGTTATTGAATTAATTAACACTAAACATTGAGGTTTATAACTTCTTCGTGTATGCATGAATATTAAAAGTGTAATTACCAATATGAGTGTGTATCATAAATTCAGCAATATAGATTGAGTATTAATAAATTCTTTATAACATGTTGTTTATGCTCTGCGTTTATATTATAATTCACATAAATTTAGTACCTATGTACATAATGTATACACTACCTTTATAAGGTAAAAAAAAATGCGTTCAATTATTTACAATTAAAAATTACAAAACAAAAAAAATCAGTCTTTGTGCATGTCTTTAACTAATACTTTTGTTCTTTTAGCACAGTTTTTTTTTCTGTTTGAATTTTTAATATTTAATAATTTTAATTTGCACTATTTAGGTATTGATAGATTTTTAATTTAAATTATACAACCGCGATAAAAGATCAAAAAAAAAAATCAAAAATAAAACACAGTAAAAAATGTTTTATAACACATACAAAAAGTGTCTACGTATAAACGGAGATAAAACGGCGCGGTTTAATTATACACAAGTTCACCGACAAAAATTTAAAAGGAAAAAAAAAATTATAATAAAAATCGAAGACAATATTATGGCAATAAATATTAAAAACAATAACTGATTATATAGTTCGATAAAATGATTTAAATGCTTATAACATTACATGGTTGGTGTTTTCTGGCTATGGTATTGTTTGACCATTATAAACATATTAATCTCTGTACATTGTTGTTGTTGTTGTTGTTATTGTTGTTGTTGTTGATGTTGATTGTAGAGTTGTTGCACGAATGTATTGCATTACCTAAAAATAGAAACAATTTACTATTATAAAAGTGTATAAATATAAGTAAGTAAGTAGTCATATGGCAAAGTGAAAGGCATTATTAAGTTATAATATGCGTAATTTAGGTATGATAAATCAAAATAATTATTATGTATGTAGTTAAAATTAAATGCGTTCACCAAGATAATGGAAAGCCTGATAAAATTTTTTGTTTTTTTAATTGTTATTATGTTTTTGTTTATCGCGTTCAGTATTTTTGTTGCATTTTTTTCACATTAATTAGTACAGTTTTTTTTTTCTTCATTGTGCTAAATATGGAAAGTGGTGCATTTATATATGTATGTGACGCGCAGTGGCGACTCGTGAGAATTATTGATGACATTATTGCATTAATGATGCAATCAATATGGCAGTGGCGAAGCGTAAGAATTATTGATCCCATCGTCATGAGACTATTTTTTAAAAAAACTAACGTCATTTTGATACCGGAGACACCGAACAACTTGACCGTTTTTTCGGCGGTTTTTTAAAAAGTGACCCAATTTTGAACTTTCTTAATATTAAAAATAAGATTTTGAAACTTTGTGTTTTTATATTATTTTAGATTTGCAGCATTTTTTGCCAAATAAAATTTTTAGAAAATGTTAACCCTTTAAGGTTCATAAATTTTGTACATGATATTCTTCAAATATCTTAACATGGCTAATAAATAATTTAAATACCTACTTGATAAATAGAAAAAATTAAATTTATAAGAGAAATATCAACAGTCACATAAAAAAGATTTACGAAGAAAGGATTTGTAGAAGAATTAATTTTAATTATAAAAGAGGTGGTCGATTTGAATTTGTACACGGACGGAAGGTACAGAAGGAACGGATCGGCGCTAATCTTAACTCTATGCGCAAATTAGAAAAATAGATTCCCTTATAAAATTTGTAATTACAAATTAATAAGGAGTTATTCAGAAAGTGGAATGTAGTAAATTACAAAATTTAATCGTGCGTATAGTCCTGATGAAATATTAAAACAAGTATTTTAAGGTTCTTTATCAGTGTCTATAGACCAAACATCTTGAAAAGGATGGCCCCATCTAGAAAGGAAAACTTCGGTATTAACTGTTATAGTAAAAAATCTCGGTCGAATTTACATAGAGATTTTACAGCGAACCTTGTGGTAAATCCAGGTGTTATCATCCCTCGCATCACTTTTAAAAGGTTTTAAACAGAATTATCTTAATAATTAAGATATTGATTATGTATAAAATCCAGGTGTTATCATCCCTCGCATCACTTTTAAAAGGTTTTAAACAGAATGATCTTAATAATTAAGATATTGATTATGTATAAAATTGGAAAGTTTAACCAAATTGATTAGATAACGCGGTCTTTATACTTCCAAATATTGATTTTTTTCACTAAAAAAATCCTTAAAATAGAATACATAATAATTTGTACGAAACTCTATTGTTAACTCGTATAACGCGGCATTTTTGTGGAACCTATAACCTACGCGTTATACGAGGGTTACCTGTAATTAGATTTCATTAGACTTTAATTAGGTCGCATCGAAAATTATTGAGCTATAATCCAAACACCTGTACGTCGTACAACAAACTTATTAATTTATATTATTAATTATAAAACACCAACTACCAATATTATATATAATGTACTACCTATAATATTATATTACTTGTTAAATGTATTATAAATTTTATATTTCATTAGTATTAGTTAAATTAAATTAAGAAAATTATTATACCTATACACACATTAGGTATATTGTATAAGTAGGTATCATAATATACAAAAGCGTAGTCATACTGTGGCAAAAAAAAAAATATTATGCAGTGGCAAGTAAAAAGCCATTAATAGTTTAGAAATGCATATGTCAAACGTCGAAAAATATTTTACGTAGGTAGGTATTCCATAAATTATATACGTATATGTATTTCCATTACAGTTTAATTCATATGAAAAATAGAAACCGCGTAAGACTGTAATAGCTTCGGGGCAAATAGCGTTTATTCAATTAAAATGTGTTTTCAAACAACGAAAATATTTATATAGAGGTACAAATACAAATACAAATACATAGTGATAGTTATGTGTATCTAACTTGCAACATACATATGCAAACATTGTCGAGGGAGTTACCAATAATTTTATCATTAGAAAAAGTAATTTTAATTGTAATTATTTATAAAAGTATATCCATAGACACCTTACATACATACATACATAATTGGATACATAAACATTTTATGAAATTAAAAAACTTAGGTATAGTTTCAGATAAATTGGAAATACATTATGTATTTTCTAACTATTCACCAAGGTCATCAATATTAATCTATAAAATTACTAAATAGATCCTCCAGGCTATAATGACGCTCTGGTGCTCTAGGGTCGTCCATAGAATTTGATTTCGATGACAAAATTAACAAGGTCGAAAATCTTTATGATGCATGGATTGTTTAAGTACATATATTTTAATAGAAATTTCCAACATACATAGTTAAATGTGACTAATGTGACTTTATTATTTGTTTGGATGTCAATGTAAACTTTAAGTTTCATCGATATTTTTGTCTAACTCTATTCCTTGGAAGTTACTTCGCAAACATCCCTTTAACCCTTTCAATACGATTTTTTTATTTTAATAATTCATGTAATACGGCAGCATATGGTAGTGTATGTAAAAGATGGATTGAGGTGAAAAATCGGTCAAAACATAAAATTATGTTCGTATCTCGAATTGATCTGGTTAATTTCTCCACAACTCTTTCACCAAGTGTGCCTTCTTGTGTGGAATTTTCTTTTCCGGAGTAAATATTTGTATCGTATACATAGCCAGTTTTGGAATCACATCTTTTCCATAGTTTTATACCTCGTTTGATTGGTTTTAGAGGAACATATTGTTTCATTGATGATCTTCCTTTGAATTTTGTCATCGTCTCGTCAATTGATTGATACGTACTATCACTTCTGGCAGACAAAAAAGTTTTTTTTAGACAGGATAATACTTCTTCTTTTAATTTTATAGAAAAGAAAAAAAGCAGACAGCAAACAGCAACAAAAAGCAGACAGGTTTGGACTTTTTTACGAGCCTATGATCGTACAGTACTAAAATCCCAGATCCCAATGCATTTAAATTATTTTAGTAATTATTAGAAATTCTCTGGGACAATATGTCCCTACAGTATTGAAAGGGTTAAACTAGTTTTACTCTTAGATCTTCAGAGTCGATCTTACTTCTATTTTATTGAAACATCCCTTATTAACAAACATATTGTGATCGATCCTGTGTCATTTACTCTATGTATGTACTGTACATATGTACAATGTACCTACATATTAAAAGTCAAATCAAGTAATAGTCCAACTCCTTTACTTCTTCCTTTACTACTTTACTTTCCAAATCCTTTACTATTTTTTATCTCTGATCATTGCCTTTTAAGACGATTTATATTGAAACTTAAATTTAAATTCCAGTTTTAAAATTTCTAATCAATCTTTTGTGTCAATTTTTGTAGAGGACCAGTTTTATATGTTTTAGAACGAAACTTTGTTTGGTTTGAAAGTTATTCTTAAAAATGGATCACAAATATCAATCTATAAAAACTTTAATTATCTTTTCTCTTTGAGTACTTCATTACGTGTACGTATTAATAATTATTATTAATTTATAAAATCCGAAGGATCATTACAAATAGAAATATGTAACAAAAACATCGAAAGATATTTGACATGTATTAATTTTAAATAGGAATTTATAAAATTTATAAAAGACACGAGATGAGACTGAGAGACAAATTCCATTGACAAATTTTGTTTGCTTTATTCAATCGTATGATTTAAAGATTAAATTAATAAGAAACCAAATATATCTGACGAATTATATATAAAAAAAAAAAACTATTGGTATGTAGATAGATCTATGTATGTATGTATATGTATGTATGTGTGTACATTAATTAAAAATTCCAAGAAATATTTAATAAATTATTATGAGATATGGCTTAATTTCGATTTTTATATGGCGTTAATGAACAATAACATTAATTATATCTACATGTAAGTATATTCAAACGTCCTTGTACATCAGACAAGAACGGTCATACACACCAAATATAAAAAAAAAAACCTTGAATACAAAATATGTTCAATAAAATGCACTTGATTCCCTCATAGTCAGATAGTGTAAATATCACTACAATTAACAGAGCATGTATAATAATATCTTACTCTTACTTTTTTTTTTTAAATTTATCATTAATTTGCGTTGACTCAACCATAACGATAAACGGATGAATGAAACGTTTGCACTTAGTATACTCGTTGTTAAGATTATGTGATGATGATGACGATGAAAGTATACAAGTACATCACATGTATATAGATTGTAGACCTTTTAACATACAACCAATGTCTCATTTTGGACGTTTTTGGGGAATTTTTACAATTTAATGGACAATTTTCATATTTAAATAGAAATTTGTCAACCGAACAACCTGCCTGTGAAAAAAGCAGAGATTTTAGATAGATATTATTAGGTATGGTATAATATGTATACCTATGTGTATGTATATAGTTTCATTCATCATAAATTATAAAAATGTCAATTTGATGATTAAAACAAAATACTTTGTTTTTTTTTTTTTTTATTTGTCAGACAGTTATTTTCAATGTCATGGTAAAAAACTTTCCGATGTGAAAACACACATGATTTCTGATCCACTTTCCATCAAGTTGTTTCGCATATCCTTATACACAAATTGCACAAAAGTATCATGACCTGACTCTATAATATCAAATAAACCTAACTGGCAAAACCGGTGCAATGTGCTGGTTAAAAAAAAAAAAAAAAAAAAAATTAACTTGTTCTCTAAAAGAGCCATAACATTTCACATACTTACCTACACACAATTTACAACTATAATATATAATTTATTTTGAATTTAAAACTTCATACATTGTACGGTGTGTGTCGGCGTGTAGGTATCATTTTTATCGACAATGACGGTTATGCAGATCATTAATCGGTAATCAAAGAAAAATAACAATAATTTAACAAAACCTGCACTACCGACAAATAAAGTAAATACATTTAATTGAACTGATCATAACCTTATTGGTATTTGATATGCAACGGTTAATTTTGTTCTGTCTTGTATAGAATGCTTTTTAATGATAAGAATAAAATAAGACGATCAAATTGCTGAAATGGTAAAGCAAGCTATTTGATCAGTTATTAATTGACTTTGGAGAGTGAATAGAAATTCCTGTATCCTGTGTTTGAGTGTTTTAGTCGCTGCTTTTAAGCATATATTTGCAATATAAGTGATTGATGAATTATGAATTTACAGGTAGGCCACAAATATTTTGGTATGAATTCGGACTCAAATTAAAATACGAAAAATTGTTTTTTCAGTATTTAGTTTTCAATACTATTGAGTAACAACAACTGATGAACAATTAATGAATTGTGTTTTGGACTATTAAACAATACACCGTAGCTTTAAAAAGTAAAATTTAAAAAGTTTCAATATGGTGAAATTTAATCAAGCTATCCTTTAAATTTTATTTTACCAAAGTGAAACATATCAGTTTATTAAATTTAATTCCTGATTGACTATCTGGGCATCCATCTAACTAAAAGAATTAGAAAGTTGTCGTAGGAATGACAGAGTAATAGTATTGAAGAACCTAAAGAACTCATCAGCTGCAGAGATGCAAACCAAAAGAATTTTCGGAATGATTCGATTTTTATTTAATGACAAATTTCATTTTAAGTTTCAAAATTTCTCAAATTTGGTTTTGGTTTGGTTTTTTTAGTATGGCTAGGCTACTACAATGATTGTATTGTAATCGGTTTGTGTATTAGTATAGGTGTATAGGTTTGTGTATTAGTATTAAATAAGTCTGACGACATTCTAATTCTATAGGATTTCGAATTCTTAAACATTCTAAATACTTAGCAGATAAAATTTAAAAATTTGAAAGAATATTTATTTGTGAGACTATAACTTTAGGAAGAATGAAATGGCGTTAAATAATTTACATATAGCAAATAAATACAAAATATTTTTCTATGAATTCAGTCTTTTATTATTGATTTGACACTTTTTGTTCCCTATAAATAATGTGACCGTGGAGTGACATTTTTGTTTCCCTATAAACATAAAGTATAAACAATGTGAACGTGACAGTAAAATTTTTTTTAAACTTTCGATTTCGACTCTAGTTTTTTATTAGTTAAGTTAAAAAAAATTAAAACTGGAATATAACCCGAACTAATATTTTGGTGGTTTATTTATTGGTTAAAGTGTGCTTTGGTTTTGGTTCGCCAAAATGTAACAGATTCAGTGGTTTTTTAGTTCGGTTCTGCTCAACTATGGGATTGTCTACAAAAAGTATCTTAAAATACAAAAAAAAAATTCAAATACACATATTAATATTAATATTAATATAAACAATAATAATATCAATTAAAATACACACAAAAAATACCAAAAAAGAACCATTTATGTATGGGTGTTTAAAATCAGGTTTTTTGTAATTGTTTATTTTATGACAAAACAAATTAAAAATTTATTTAAATACAGCAATAAACACATTGTGTCGTCATAACCATAATCATCACGAAGTAGAGCTTTAATCCCCAAACGATCGTCGTCCAAAATTTATCATATCGCGCTTACATAACATTTATTATTAAATTATTATTTTTTTGGAATTTTTATAATTATTTCAATATAAAATATTGTTGTTTTTTTGTTCTATCTAACCGCAAATTAGCAAAAATGCAAATAGGTAGATATGTAATGAAAATATTTTTGGTTAAATTAACATCTTACAAATATAAAAACGAAATTTTGTCCAGCCAATTCTTTCGAAATGGCATTGAAATGCTAGATGACCATCAAAATTAAAATTATATTTTATTTTTGCCACTTTTAAACATTTTTTTTTTAATTTGTTCAAAATGACACAATTAATTATTCAGGCCAAAGATCAAAGATACTTTTAACCCCAGTCAAGGCATTTATGAAGCGATTTCCAAATATAAAGATTACCGAAGGTCAAAAGTTCAAATGATAAAAATATTTTTTTAAAAACCGATTGTTTTCTTAATATTGCCAGCATAAATTTAAGCTTCAAAAAAAAATTCAAATCTCTTAATTGTTCCTTGTTTTGTATGAAGTTAAAATATTGAAAAATAGAAAATAATCTATCAAATAAAAATGACGGGTTTCAATGGTGGATGGATGACTTATTTTCAATCTCTTCTTAAGTCGAGGTGATTTTTTTGTTGTAAAAAATTCAAAATTAATAGAAATACATACTGCAATAGGCATTCCTGTATTAGTACTATTGAATGCCTTATCGGGAAATTTTTTTCCTCTATTACTTAATTGGAAATAAATCCCAATGACAATATTAACTGCTACTCAATGAATTCCAAAAATTATCTATTATATTTTGATGCAAACATCGCAAGTCATTACACTACTATTAACATATAATATGATGTGTGTATTTTTTTTTTTTAAATAATTCTTCATACCGGTAATTTTAATTTTATTTAAATCTATAATGATTCACCATAATCTATTCGGATGGAAATAACTATATTATTGTTTGACCACAAGTTTAAGAGTGATTCACTAGGTAATCACAAAACAAGTACCAACATCGACCTGAGCGCAGAGCACATTGAAAACTTGATTTCATTTGTTTACACACAAAAAAAAAAAACAAACTCGAATGGAAAAAAAAATGTTATATAAAATAGTTGAATTGAACCGCTTTGTATGCGCCAATATTAACCCCATTCATTTTTAGATTTTAAATTAAACTTTATTTCAAGTTTTTCTTGTTTCAACCACGTGGCCAACCAAACAACAACAACAAAAAAGTCAACGCCACCTGTTTTTTACAGTTGTTTTCATACATACATTGTGTTTATTTCAACCAGTAGTACATTTTCGATACTTGTTCTTATACACATTTTTATTTGTTTGTATTAAAAAAAGCCACAACAAAAATATACAGAAAAAAAAAATTATTTGACTTATGAGAAAACTTGATCCAGTTTCCTAGTCTTGCACCAGCCAGCCAGCAGGTTCATTGAAGATCTTTTAGTATTTTAGATGTGCGATAGGAGTCGAAAAGTGAGGTGTATGTTGGTAAAAATTTGTTTAATTAAAATCGTGTTTTTTTTTTGTGTGTGTTAGAAAATCATTTACGTATATTATTGATTTGGCAATCAATTTAAATTTTAAATTGGTGAATATACAATCCATCCATAAAAATGTAGATAGTGTTTACCTACATGTATATGTATACCTAACATAATGCAATTGGATAATTTTTGTTATTACATATATGAAGGTATCTATAAAAAGAGAAATCTTATTTGTTTACAAAATTTTACATAACATTTTAATTTAAAATTTGTTATTTATTAAATAAAACAATTACTCTTCAATAATAGTGACTATTACATATTAAAAACATTAATTCGTTTACTCATTAGATACAAATCTCTACCAGCGGAATGTATGTAGAATTTAGGCCTATCAACTATAATACAAAGTTGTGCGAAGAAAATACGTGAGTAACGTAGGCGAACGGAGAACCATTTGTCTACCGGTTAGAGGCGCATAAACTTAATGATAGCTCACTAAGATATGCTTTTAAGATTCTGGAAATTATCTCATGGTGAACTTGTACTTGTATCATGAACATGATTTTGAACAATTTTTAAAACTACATAAAAAACGACTGAAACAATGAAGTTTAAAATTTTCTGTTCTGGACACATTTAAAAATGATTCAAAATATAATGAATCCATTGGCGTGCACACAGTCTTACTTTCTTAGGGTGTTCTGATGTGATGTAATTATAATAAAAATGATCCACATTCAACATTTGTCCTAAAAACATCACTTCAGATTAAATCTTGCAGCTGCAGGCGTTGTGAAATAACAAAAAATAGCATCGGACATCGGCTCTGTTATAAAGTTCTACTTTAAAACAGAACCATAATGTAAATTTCTATGGTAATGTTATTAGAAGAAGTTAACTTGACAATTTTTAGGAATTAATTAATGGTAGATTATTTCTATTTATTTTTTTAAATTATAAAAAATTAAAGATAATTTTACCGTAGGTTTTCTGTGAAAGACTAGAATATTTCTTGTGCACGCCAATGAATGATAAAATAATAATCCTATGGACTAAGATTGGAAATTTTCAGTTTGACTCATTTAACCGATTAAAAGGTACAAAAATGTTATTCTGAAATCAATGTGGATGTATGGAATAGATCCTAAAATTCCCCTTTACACAATTGCGTACAATCATCATAATTTACTATTCCTGATGCTATTTCTTTCTAATGCTTGCTTCAACCAACCCTCGACCCTTCTGCCCTTCCTGCTATCGTTTATGTAATATACGTGAAAAGTACCAAACTAATTTACATAATTTTCGGTCAAATCTCGAGGGGTATTTAATTTGTATTACCGATTTTGCTTTGTCGTATCGCGCGAGTGATGAACGATTTAATCGAAACAAGTTATGTTTGGTGTGTGCTTTTCAAAAATCTGAGTATTGAGTAAAGTGTGAATTCTTTTTACAGAGCTTTACTCAAAAGAGTTCACGTTTTATTAATATTACGTTTGATTTTTGATAAATAATAAAAATTTAGGTAGAGATATAAATTCAGATGCATAGAATCTAATTAAATTAAAAATTGCTGTCGTGATGACAACTTAAAGTACACAAAATTTGTTTTACACCTTAGTAATGAAAAAACAAAGAAAACAATTTTTAATTGTAACTTGAGAAATAGTTTTTTGATTCTGAATTGAAATAAACCAAGTCTTTGATTTGACTCACTCATATTGAAACCAGACTATTTGAATCTTATGAATTCGCAGACTTTGTGCAATTGTAGATTGATAAAACTAAATTTTGAACTCCATCCGATGTCATATACCCCAAAAACTATTAATTTTACAGGAAACGTGCTAAATATGATATACGAATAATTTTTGTGTTAATGGTGTAAGTTCGTAGAACAAAATTAGTCGTTATTGGGTATCTTTAACGATTGGTTTCTCATTGTTATCATTACATTCCTTTAAATAAGCAATGTAGAAATGGATTGTTTTAGTGCAATCAGCAGAATTTATAAATATTATTTATTATTCGTCTTAAGGTTTCTTATAATATACTCATGAAATCAAATTATTTTAATTTAAGTTTAATCATTTTCATTTACACAATTATTAAAGTGTCTATCTTTGCTCAATTTTATCGAAAACAAATTATTAATATCACTTTAAAAGACTAAAGACGTATAATATTAACAAGAGATCATTTTTTTTTCTTACTCAATTTTACAACAAAATTCCTAAACATATAAAGATCACTGTCCAGTCCATGTCCATTTATATTTATATGTTCGCTTTTTTCATATCTATACATGCACATGTTCATATCTGTACATGTATGCACGCAATTGTTATGTATTATAAAATGGCTCTGATGTGTTCTCTACTTAACCAATTTTATAATATTAGTCACAATATATTAATTCTCTCCTCTATACATTTTCTATCAATTGATTTAATATGATTATATTTTCAGTTTATATAAAATATCAAATTTAATACATTACGTCACTATAAAATATCTTGATCATTACAAAAATATTCAAAATGGCCGATATGCTTCGAAGAACGAAATTTCAGATTTTTTTTTATTTATTTTTTTTTTTTTTTTGTAGTTAAGACACCACAGAAAGATATTTTTCTATATCATGCTGTTCATTTTGTTTTCAACAAAAATTTTTATATATCGTATGTCCATACGTACAGGACGGTGTGTATGTATGATTGTATATGTGTATTGATATTGATATTAAATTTAATGGTACAATGGTACCTACTTCTTGTCGATCAAATTAAATGTTCATTTTATTACGCACCTGTCAATGTGTGCTATAAAAGCTTTTTATAAGTACATCAAATTAAAGGAAAAAAAGAAGCATTTTTTTTTATATCATTGTACCCAGCAAATGTTAATCAACAAAAGTAAAGGACTATCAACTTAATATGGTATCATTATTATATTAAATATTTTAACCATTACGGCGATGAAAAAAAATTTACAGAAAAATAAATGAAAAAAAAAACCATTGGCGTAGGTAAAATACCCAACCATGTACATAATAATGATGAAGTCTACTCAATTTACTTGAGATGTGATAATGTTGTACTCGAAAGTAATGAAAGTAATCTGAAGGTAAAACAAATGAATGTGCAACAAAAATATCATATAGGTAGGTATTTATATAAAATCATTTATTATACAGTCATGAGCTTGGGTGGTTTTCTTTGATGACCTCATTACCGGAGAGTATATGTGTAGAATAGAAATGAAATTTAAGCTTTTAGTTATTACACTGATGCAGAACGATATTATGAAATCATAAAATACAAATTACAAACTGAAAGCCAATATATGTACATAAATAGTTGCAGTATGTACTTACAAAAGAAACAGTTAAGAAACATCATAAAACACATAGAAAACTCATATCTCCTAACCCCTTGCACCGATTTGACGAAAAAAAAACCTAAGCTAACTATGTTGTTTTCAGAATAAGAGTCGACGTTTTTGTTAGTTAGCAATAAATTTAACCTAAACTAGGTCTGATACATATCTTAATAGCTCCGCTGCAAGGGCCAAACCATCCTTGGGTACAATGTGAGCATTGTGCACGGGCGGCAAAATCAATTTCTCTTATTTGACTTATTTCATGTGACTTATTTCATTATCAATACCGCTTCACCTGAGGCCAGGTGGTTCGAATACCATCTTAAAAATATACTCTCCCATTAAAACACATTTATGATTATGTGTACTTGTGTAGTATATTGAGGGCCTATATTGAAAACTGTCTATCTGCAAGTTTGAAGAAAATGAGTTTTTGATGGCAAATTCTTCACTGACCACAACTCTATCATATATGTTATTAATTTCAAACTAGAAAATCGATTCTAACACTATTTTTTATCATTTTTGATATTTATCTATCTAATTACGACGTTTATTTGTGAATGCAATAGTGTCCATCTACTATAAATTCTATACAATTTGTTTTCTTTTACTATTCCATACTTGAGATTTACAATTACATACTTTTTTTCGCTCTCATGAAAAGTTATGTTTTTGCAGATAGACAGTATTGAATATAAGCCTTTGAATATTTTATTTTTGTCTATGCAAAATATCTCGCAAATTCTTACATAACTCCCTTAATTGTGAAAATATTTTTATAAAAGATAATCTTATTTAAAGTAAAATCTTCTTTTCAATCTTTTTTTGTTTTAAACATTTTTTTTGGTTTTTTCGGAGAAAATCAGCCAGATATGAAACTCAAAACTGGGTATTTTGCAAGCCTAATTTTCCATAGAAAATTGATTGTAGAGTCAGTAATTATTATTTTAATTATTATTATCTTTATGAATTACATGGTTAGAATAAAATTATGATTTACATGCATTATGAATATGTGATCAGACTTGCATGAATTAAAAGATTATCAATTGCATAAAAATGAATAAGATAAGATTTAAATTTTTTATTTCAATTATCTGGTTTAAAATATGTTCTTAATGTGTTTATTTTATCGTTAAAACTCTTTGGTGTCTTTAAACGTGATGGGACAACTTGAGAAGAAAATGTTAGGTACAAAGTTTATGTAAAAATTATTTGAAAACAATCAATTGATCTAAGGTTTTAAAAATTTGATTAATAAAAATAAATCATTTCAATCATATTTTTTGATTTTTGTGGCAGTTAAGAATGAATTACTATGATCATATGACATTGGGAAAAATTATATGCATCGCACAGTCATAACTAACAATAATTCCTCAATTTTAGGTTGGCGCATAACATTAAAGAGTAAAGTCACTATTAATGACAATCGCAACATAATTTTGTATTTATTTCTATTGAAAAAAAAAATATTTTTAAAAAACATAAAACAAAAGTAATTATTGAAATTAAGTAATTATGTAGACACTATACTAACAAAATTCCCAATGATAATAAATTTAAAAAATTAATTCAATTAAAATATAATTACAATTTTAGAAAGGCAAACCTATCAACGTAACGATGTTTCTATTCTGAATTATTGATGTAAAATTATAAAATATTGGGATTTGACAGGAATGCTCGTAAATGGTGCTTAACTATATTATAATATACAATTTATCGAACATGCAATTTGCACGCATCGCAGCTATATTATATTTTGTGTGTGTGTAAATCTATCGTTCATTAATAGTAAAAATAAAATTTTACAAGAAATTGTACCGTCTATCGAATGAACAGCATAAGAAGGAATAGTGCATTTTGAAACCGTTACAATGTTTTAGTATTTATTATTCCGTAAAGGTGCATGTTATAAATTCAATTATGGAAACTGTTGTAGTCCACTGGATTAGATTTAAATTTGATAAAACAAATAATGTATGTACGTGTACGTACATCTATACATATTAAATATGCTCTAATTTATTTATCTGTACAAATAGATTTAGTACCCTTCTATACTAGAGTATAGATTAAAAAGAGGTGAAGAATTTCTGTTCTCGAAATGAGATCTTTAAAAATCTAAAAGTGTACTTAACATACTTTTTTCTCTCAGGTTAGTACTTAAGGTCAATAGTTCAGGTAGTTTTTTTGTATGGCGTCAGGTTTGGTTCGAGCGAGAGGTGCGAAAACGCACCAGTGATGTTCTTGAATACCAAGCACCGGTGAAAAATGACGTATCGTGTCCAACATATCTTTAACGTAAAATATAGTTATAGTAGTAATTAGTATTAAAAAGAATTTTAATGTTAGAGCTTTTTATTCTGCCATCCCACTGCAATTAAGGTAAATTTTCATGTAATTAGTTCGAGAGACAAAAAGCAACTAAAATAATATTTAATATGAATAATCTAACTATAAAAAACAAAAATAATAAACTCCAATTACTCAAGTAAACAAGTTGAGTAAATAATCCGCCACATCGACAATAAGTACTATAGTTCAAATTAACATATTAATTAGCTTCGGTGCCCGGCTATATTATTATCAGTCTTGTCTGTGGAAAATTCCAAAGTGACTTTTGGGTTTTCGCACCTATAGCCTTGATATGGGTTAATAATGGTTTCGATAATATCGTGGAATATCACATGAATTGTCATTCAACGCCACCTTACAAACAAATTTTCTTCTTCTTCCTATGACACAATAACGTGGTGTACATTTTGGCCTGCTCACAGAGCATTTACAGCAGTTACCAAATATTGTATAATGTTTTTCAAGTTGCTTTTAACAATTTAATAACTACTATTACGTTGTACTTGTCCATCTGTCTCCCAGATAATTTCAGAGATTGTATAGATTCATATTTAAAAAATCATTAATAGGCGGCAAACGTGACTCTTCTATCAAGTACTGTTATGGCCTAAATAGGAGACGTTCCTCCATTATCCTGTTTTAAAATTCAAATAATTAAAAAGATGTCTTTTTATCTCAATCCTTTAGATCAGTTTCGAACAAATTTAGCATAATAGACAGAAATGCTTCATCTCTTTTCAATGCATAAATATTTCTATTTATCTTTGTCCTAAAACACGATGCCTTGAACTGGTCTGGTTTAGATAAAGTGCCAGATGGTAAAGTTTTAAAGAACTCGTATTAAGACTCGTAATAAATTTCAATAAATTTCGTTTGTATAGATTACATTAATAAAAACTAGTGGCTAGTTTTAATCACACCCAAACCAACTTGTTTAAATCCATTAAGATTTGTGGCAGTAAAACAGTCATTCATAAAACGGTGATAAATAACAACTATAGTAAATTTCAAAATCAACGTTATATATGAGGTTTTCCAACGATCCGAACATTTTCCAGAGAGATAGAAAGAAATATTTCCATTTCTTTAAGATTTCAGGCTATATGTTATCCAATTCGTTTTTCTTCTAAGATCAAGATCTAAATGCGCCTTCAGCTATAATATTGCTATTGTCCATTTTCAACGCATACCAGACAATTCTGAATAAAACAGTTCCACTTAATAAGTCACTGGGAGATTAGACGCTTTGGAAATATAGGAGCAGTTGCCCTAACATTTCTACATACCATTAAAAAAGGAACAAAGGTACACTTGTTAGCCTGCAACCTAAATGCATAAGATGATACACTTGAAAGGATTCTAAAAAATTCTAAAGGAATCTCACTGTGTTAGTAGTTAGTTAACAGACACAATATATAATTTGCTAGTAGCCTAATCAAATATTTGCAAACGAAAATATGAGGGAAAGGTCAAGTCAAGAATTGCACAAAGGTATATGTAGGTATGTATATATTCCAAGAATATTGCGAATGTATTTCTGTGAGTATTTGCTTGTAGCTACTAAGATATAACACATCAAATATGTATAATATTTAAATTTAAATAATCTCTAGGTTTTTTGTAGTATCTAGAATCTAGCACAATATTTTAAAAGTATTTGAGTAGTTTTACACACCCATAGTAAATTTCTTTGTGTATCAATGTGTAGTAATACATATACATATGTATAAAATCATTTTTAGACTTGATAAAATGATTGAAATATATTTTTTTGTTGTTTAAATAATACAAATTTTAAATTAACGTTAGGTACGTAAAACATTTCCACTACACACATTTAATTAAATATTTAAATTTCTGATAAATTATTTTATCGACCATATTATTGACCATCATTTTGTTGTGTTATGGCCGAAACTTTCTGTCTACGGAATGTATGGTTTTATTGGCCAGCAAACGAACGCGCACAACAATAATATAGGTACGTATATTATACTCGTACGGTTTGATTATTTAATTGTTCGGATTGGCTATAAGGAACGCCATTTTTTGTAACAAAAAAGAAAAAATTAAATAACGTAAGAATAAAGACAAAAATTGTCTTGATGCTACCGGGAAAATTTGTGTATATATATTATTGAGTTGTTTGCAACACCATAATAATAATAAAAAATAATAAATAAATACTAAACCAGTTAAACTAGTGAGAGTGAACAAGTTTCTTTATATAATTTTATCCAATAAGCCGAATGGAAGCATGATGGTTGATGATGATGATGATGATGCCTACCTTCCACGTTAGTGACACTAGGTCGATGGGGGTATTCAGCAATGTTTGTTATTATTTTTCGATTAACCGTACCACTTTGCACATTATTAGCACATTTCTATTGACACATAACTAATATAACGAAATAAATTTAACAGAATTCTTACAGATTTTAGCAGGTGTCCGTTTGAAACTAAACTACCTCTATACATTTCTCAACAACTGCGCAGATTGTACTGTAGCAATCATCGACATTGGTATCATATCTCTTATTCGCTTATTCGCTTTAACTATTGCAGCACCTGAGGGAACCATTGTAAGACATGAATCGAAGATTGCTGCAGACAGGTGAACTGTTGAATGAAGAAGTGAAACACGTTCAAAGAAAATTGTAGGTGAATATTCATATAAAATTCATAATGGACGTACGTTGCATGGTGTTCGTATTGTAAGATTTAGGATGGCGATCAGTGTTGTTTGGTACATACAAACCATTTTAATGGTATTTATATAGACACGGAGGTGTAAGAAATAAGAAATATAAGAAGAAAAAAATTGTATAGCATATACATACCTACACTGTTATGTGAAAGAAAAAAAACTCAGCAGCACAATATAGTCAGATAATTCTCTATGCAAGCATAGCGGAGAATTGGTGTATTGATAGTGCGTCATTGACTTTAGTTATGGCCTCAAAAGAAGTTGCATTTTTTTGTCGTGAACAGAAAGATACCAAAAGAGGTAAATAATGTTAAATACATAGATAAAAATTTACAAAAATTTTCTAATTAGTAATCTTATCCATATTGAAGATGGTTCGGACATGATGATCTACAAAACTACAGAACAGAATTTTTGAATGGAACAATTTTAACAGTTTACCATCAATTTGATTTATTTAAAAATAACGTTTAATACGTCTTATATTTAAAGTAATTTTTTATAAATTTGTTTTATATTGTAGAGATGTAGATATATAAATGGATGTCAGTATAGATATCTTCTGTCTCGTTTTGTCTCTTTTCAGTTAGATTGAGAAAATAAAATTACAAGAGCACGAAATGACCATGCAAACGATATCAAAGAAAGAGAGCTGAAATACATACTAATAAAAGATTCCACACAAAAAAAAGGGTAAAAAGTCAATTAAGACGATGAAGGCCTTTTTGGAGTCTGCACATTGGCGTACACACTGAGAAAATATTTTCTTAACGACAAAACAATCGATTTTGTTGAGCATAGTCGGCTCCACGATGGTCAGTATTTTTAAAGGTTTTTGATATGGATTTTTGTCGATATAAAACACGACTTATGTTGGGTTATCTTGACGAAGAATACTGCATAGCTTTTTAGATGTTAAATCACTCATACATGTATTCTCCATTAATATAACAACAACAACAACAAAAATCAAGAAACTTTTTTCTACCAGACTCGGATTTTGAATCTTTTACAGCCCGGGTCCAAATACAAATGACTTATCGTATTTTCTTTGGTTAAAGAAAATAATTCATTCTACGTGAACACTTTTGGGCATGTTTTGCAATTATCATAATTAAAATAAATTAACTTAAATATAAGTAGTTAAGAAGCTTTATATGTAGTCACTTATTGGAAACTGGAATAATTTAACATCTTGACAGTTTAGTGGTATCAGCATTTAGGTAACAAATGTTTGTATTTAATTTTTTCTCTTTTCATCTTGTTCGTTAGCATTATATTTAGTTTAGCCTTATGTATATATTTTATCTATCTACTAACCAAAGGTAGAATGTAGATGCAAAAAATTTGACTTTATTAACTCTAGATACATATAATACACCTTTTTTTATGTGTTATTTTTTTCTCGTAAGATTAATTGTTAAAAGTTCCAGACATATTCATTGGCTCAAAATAACTATAGTCATGAATTAATCCATGCGGTCGTTTAGTTCTAAAAAGAAGAAATTTCTAATTACATGTCATTATTAAATAAAATCGAAAAAAGTTTGAAAACTAAAGAAAACAGAAATATTTCTATTTGTAGGTTAAGTAAAATTAGGGCTGTTTTCTTACCGGTTCACACCCATTCACACAAACCGGTTAGTGTGAGTCTTTTGGTTCGCGCGAACTATCTGTTAATAATAGCCAGACAAAAAAATCAAATTATTTCCATAGTTTCTTTTTGTTTTAGTACATATCGTGCGAATCAAGAACCGGCAGGAAAGTAGCCCTGATTCCAGAACATGGTGCCAACTTTAAACATATTTTGCTTTAATGAAAGTTAAGCATTGTGTTCAATACTAGACACTAGATACAATTTTACAATATTTACTTAATTTGGACTTTGCTTGTTTAGAAATATTTTAAGGAATTCTTTTGGGTTCCGGACACTTTATCGTAAGTACTTTATTCCAGCATTTTATTGTAAAGTAAGAATTTTTTCGCAAACATTTGACCTCAAATGATTTTATAGCAAGCATTTTATCGCAAAGCTTTAATCGCAAACCATTTTGGCTAAACTTCAGTTCAGGAGGGAGAGTGTATGGTCGGAGGGGGTAGGGGTTAAATACTTTGCGATAAAGTGTTTTGTGATAAAGTACTTACGATAAAGTGTCCTTAAATCATTTTTTTATGTGAAATATATTTTGATGTTTTTCAAGTTTAAAACAATGTGATTAACGAAAATGGAGCGAAAGTAAAAATATAATACCTAACTTTTTTTTCTTTCTTAACCCATTTGTGCCCAAAGGATCAAAATCGACCCAATGATAAATTCCTTTACATCTTTATTGAAATGCACTATGTAAATATTAATTTAATAACCCTACTACAAAAAAAAAGTTCTGGGCACAAATTGGTTAACCGATTAAAATAATTTTGATTACGTTGGTAAGCTTCAAGTATTTTTAATGTTAAAGGTGGTTAAATTAGGGTAGAGCAATGTGCCTTTTCTTGATACACGCGAAATTTCTTAATTGTCACGAATGGTTTGGTAGAATTTAAGTATAGTATAATCAAAAAAGAGTATTTAATTTTCCTGTATTACATAAAATGAAAACAAAAAAAAATGTTGCTCCTTCATTGTTAATTAATAATTAATTAAATTGAAATTTAAATCCACTGAAAAATCTGTGTAAAAGAATTTTTATTGTAAGCAAACTCTACAGTCAATTTTTTGATTCAGGTGATTCTACCTTCTACCGTAGTTTCGAAAAATCTAAAAGAATTTCACATCAATTGGCACATTTTATTATAAAGCAAAAATCTCTATTAGTGCCGGATATCATTTGCCAATACAAATTTAAGAAATGTTTCGAAGAATAATTAAATCTAGAAATCAACATAAATGCTTGAGAAGTTTTATTTTAAAAGGAATAGTTTGCGATGAGCTATTTTAATTAATATAAAACATATATTTTACCTAAATAAAAACTAAAAAGAAAAAAAAAATATTTAAATTAACATAATCTGGTAGACATTTAGTTGTTGATATTTAAAAAGAAAAAAAAATCCATAATTTTTAATATTCTTTTTTCTTTGGATTTCCCATTAAAATATTGACAAAATTATGTACATAAATTTTAGATTATTATTAATATCAACCAATCACATTAATATTTTTAAATATTTTAACAAACATACATAAAACTAATTTTTTATTTCCTTCGAAGGACCATAATATTGCTTGATATTTATTATTAAGTAAGAAAAAAACAATTACCAACAACAGGGGACATCATGGCATAACTTTTACAAGTAGGTATTAGTACCATAGCATAGACCATAAACCAAATAACACTATTCTTGTCTCTTGTATTACATAATGAACCGATCTATACTCTACTGATTAACATATTTTTATTTTACATAAGAAATAAAATGGTCAACATTTAAAAAAGAAAAAAAAATAGGTAGGTATGTAGGTACTTATTAAATTATAATAAAGGATGAATGCAATTTTTCAATACACAAAAATTGTAATATTTGGACATCTGCTTCTAATAACGGTAATAGATGTGCTTAGTATCTTATAAAGATTATAGCAATTACATTTAAGAGAAAAAAAAGATTATTACATATATTATATATATACCTACATGGGAATATGTAAAAGGTGATAATTTTTTAGAGATTTGTATCTCTCAATATACTCGTAGATACGAATAGGAAGATATTTGTAAAAAATTATTTTAAACGTTCAAATAAATTAATATAGATAATCAATTTCATATCAAAAATAATAAATTTACTTTAATTGTCTTAACCTTTAATTTACTATATAAAAAGTCAACGGCCAAAATTCAGCTTTTAACCCTAACCCTACCAAGGTGTGTCTTTGAGACACATTTCATTTTAAAAACTCTCCTACTCATTTAATAGGTATATTACCGATCGAAGACTTTATATATTTTATCATTCGACGTTTTTACACACAAAAAAATTAAAACAAAATTTTTAACTTTTTATCTTCATTTAAGTTTAATAAAAATAAAAATTACTGGCACAACCTACCAAGATAAAAACTACCTGGTTGGATTAGGGTTAAGTTGGTACTATTATATTCGCGGTAGATTAATGAGTAAGACGCTACACTACTGTTTGTTACATAGAATGTTACAGCATCATTATAATATCGAAGCTAAGTTCACTTTCCTCCATGCATGGATATCCTGTTACCACATTTACATGCATAGTTAAACCTATCAAGTTTAATCCGAGTTGAATTATCATATAAACACAAGTCGAGTCGAAACTGAGTAGACTTAATTTGACTCTACTTTTCTTACGGGATTGAGTTGAAATGGTATCATATAAACGCGAGTTGAGTAGTCGAGTTAATATTTGTCATTTAAAACGCAAACTACTTTTCAACTTGTTTTCAACTCGATCTTTGAACCATTTGTATTCATAAACACGAGTTGAATTCTGAGCTCATTTCAACTTAATCCTAACTCGATCTTTCAACTCTTTGTTCTAGACGTATTTTATTGCAGCTCAACTTTCAATTTTTTGATTTGTGACTCTAGCTAATATAAGGCCACTTTTAGAGGATATGTTGATATTTATTTTCTCAGGGCCAATTCTTCCATAATTCTTCAATTGGCATACTTTGCCTAGACGCCATATTTAAATTGGGCCGAAATAGATATTCATTTATTCTATGGCGGAGCACGGAGTTTACAGCACGTTTTACATTCAAGATGGCGCTCATACTACTGAAAAAATTCCATTAAAATCTACCTCCAGGTAATGGGTAAGAAATTTTCGGCAGCAGCGACATTTTTTAAATAATTGCACCAGGTGCCAAATTAGATAAATTATTCGGAGTATAATAGATAGAGTCTAGAACAGCGATTCCCAAATAAGGGGTCGCGATCCAAATTGGGGTCGCATGCAACTAAAATTGGGTCGCGTAAAATTAAAAATGTGAATGCGTTTTTCAATTATTAAAATTGTTTACACAATACATATTGTAAACTCATCTCATCAATATTAATTTTTGTACTAGGACTGAGCCTTTTTACAGCAGTTATTCTGTAGTGTAAATAATGCTTCAAAATGTTTGACATTTCACATGGGTGGGCCGCGAAATTAATATGAGTTGAAAATTTAGTCGCATGAAAAAAAGGTTGGGAATCGCTAGGCTAGGCTGTCCTGTTTATATATATAAATTCTTTTTCTGAAAAGTAAAGTGTTCCATATACTTTGTACCCAAAAATCATTTATGAAGAAGAAAAACTAAGTAAATGTCAGTAACGTATTAGACTTATTTTCCGCTATCAGCTACGCAATCTCAAACTTGCAGTTATCAAACCATTACCGTATGTGTGTTCAACTTCTATTGTTAAAATGTATTATAATTCTAATTCAATATAAATTGAATTAATTAATCAAAAGAGTGAACAAATATTTTTGATAAATGTAGCTATACAATTCATTCCTAAGGTTTAATACTAACCTCTATCTTCTTAACAACAACATCAAATCTTGCAATATGCCTTACCAATTATGCCACCGGCTATCAGATTATGTTATCGTTAAATTCTGAGAAAGTTTCTTCAGTTGATTAACTAAATATCTCTAATGGTATTTTACATCATGACCTCATTTTTCTGTTATAAAATAAATTGATTAGGTGTAGCCAAAAATTCGAATATGAACAAAATATTTGTGTACTTGGAGCTTTCCTTACTATTATCTAGAAATTCGAATAACTCATTATGGAAAAAATATATTGTCAGTTGTTATTTCACAAGGGAGCATGAGTTAATTAATATTTATGTATTAATTATGTATGTATTTAATTATTATTAAATTAATAATAATAGTTTGTATACATTTAATAGCGTAGCATCAAAGGCTATTATGACTTTAACACGGGATTTAAAGCGTCCCTTAATATTCATCGTAAAAATTGTTCATGAAACTTTAAGCTGAAATATGCATGTCCGTCCGTCCGTGATCAAACTACAACTGAAATTTTGACAGTTTATTAAATACTCCTAGAATAGGATTGTGAAGTAGAGGAGGCAAATAATCGATAGTCAGCGCTATCGATAGTTAGTTAGTGTGAGAGAGGGTGGAAGCCCTAGAGCTTCTGAAATTTCTTAGGCTCGATAGATGGGCTCATTAGACATCCCTCTTTATACATTTATCTCAATTGACATGACGAGCTCTTTTTTGTTGAACAAAGCAGCATTTGAGGTTTCTTTTTACGGAAACCTTACAAATGCTCGCAATTTCATTGCCATTTTAGAGATAATGACTGTTTTTTAAGTGCAATCCAACCACCCGGCCTCAGATTCAAATCAACATATCAGAAAAAAACACTTCATGTTTCATCCCCAGTCGGTCTTGAACCCCGCACCTCTTCCGCTCCAAAGGCAACCACTCAATGTATTGAGCCATTTGGTCGGTATCGATATTTAATAGTCTATTTTTGAATTTTTATAATATTTTGCGAATATTTCACTTATTCGTTGTTCTCTCATCACGTCAAACTGTCAAAGTGTCAAATATTGAATGTCGATTTTCAAATAGGGTACTACATTTAATAATTGCACTTTTTAATTTTTGACAAAACATCAAGCAAATTAGCATTTTTTTTTATTTTAAATTTTAATCATTTTTTTGTATTAATAAAATTCCTGAATGCTAATAGCAGATCAATTCCAACAGATTTCGTTAACATTTTACTTATAAATATAAATTGTTTATTTTCAAAATTACCACTAAATTTATTCCACATATCGACTATCGATAGCGAAAAACAATCGATAGTATCGATTGTGCTATCGTTAGATTTCCTTCTCTATTGTGGAGGAAATCGGACCAAGTATAAAGGACAGTTACTCGAAAGATATTCGGAATGCAGAAAAAATTAATACGACAAAAATTATAGAGAATAAAAAAATAAAGCTTTCATTCATAGATCAATAAGTTCCACGATCTACCGTTATAGCGATGCAATCAATTTAATGTAATTTTTGGAGTTGTACGGAAAAAATTGTTAAGGATCATAAATAAGTAATCAAACGGGTATATAATAATCGACGGAGTCAATTATTTCTTCCTCACTGGTTCTCAGTTGTTATGTGCAATGTACCTATGTAAAATGTAGATGTACTGTACAGTGTACATGTATATCAAGAATTTTGTTCACGAGGTTGAAATTATAAAAAAAACGATAGCTTTTTTTCTTGATAGGTAATTATCAAAACATAACATCCGCATATACATACTTAGATTGGTACATAAACATGAAAATACCACAATACCTCAACTATTAAAATTAATATATACTCGTACATTAATATAAAAGAAAAATTAGATACATTACTTACGCAATAATAGACAACAATGAGCTGCTCTCGTAATAAATATGGTTATGTATTATTGAACGATATTTTTGGAATATTTTTATTTGTTTTAAACAAATTTCAAAAGTTAAGGACTTTTTGCCAAATAGCATTTCAATTATAGTCAAATCACTATTTAACCTATTCTGATAATAATCATAATAATAACGCCACTGTGTTAAAATTATAATTTGAAGTATCGCTACGGTGACCATATTTTTGAAATCAAAATACAGAACAATGTAAAATAAAAATCAATTAAATACGTTTTTCAATATACATAGTATATAAACAGTATACCTATATTTCTTTAAAATATAAACAAAACTAAAAAAAACAAACTTCGTGACAACATAACAAAAAGCTTAAAAATAATCTATTCTAATTTTGATATTTCTCTGAGGAATGAATTTGCTTTTAAATATTTTTTAAATTCCAAACAACTAAGATCATAATTACATTTTGTTATTAAAATTGATTTAATTGTCTTAACCTTCATTTGAGTCTTCTCACTTGTCCAAATATTATTAAGAATAGAAAAAACCCTTTCTGTTGGAACATTTGATCCTGGTAGAGATAAACTGAATTTAACAATTTTTAAAATGTTCGTAAAAGGTATATAATTGTTTTCTATAAAATGCTTAAAAACTTCAAGGTATTTATTGCCAGTACAGTACAAATCCAAACGACATTCTATAATACAGAACATTTCAATGTTTTGTATTGAAAAATATATCATACAGAACAAAGTCGTCAAATAAAGTACTGTACTGTATTATACAGAACGGATGGTCACCGTAAGTATCGCCCAAAACTCAAAAAAAGTCATTATTATTTTCAGATCTGGCCACCCTATATACCCAACATTTTACATATCAAGGATGTAGATGTAGGATCTGTAGTGTTGTTGGAAGCAAAATTCTTCTTAAAGCTCTGAAAAAAAGAAAAAAATTGGCATGAATGCATCCTAAATAAGAAATTGTGTAAAACACAATAGAACCGCTAATAAGCATAATAAGAATTAATTTTTAATAATTCTGCATAACAAAAAAAAAACGATTTATTATTTTGACAGTTTCAAATATTTACTTGCTATATATTTTTACTAAATGCAGCTGTTCCTCCTGATTTTAAGTCACCGGTCAGTTAAGAACATTTTCCGATGTTGTAATTTATAATAGCATTAATTTTACATTTCAAAAGAAAAAGACGGTTAAAAATGGACAATACGATGGACAAGCCGACTAACTGGTTTTCGCATATTATTTAAAACAAGTTTTTGATTTTAGAAAAGATTCCCAAAAACGTTTTTCTTTGAATGAATTAGATACACAAATTTCTCATGTGACACCCTTTTCAAAACATCCAATTTTTTTTTTGTTGTCTTTTCAATTTTCTTCAATCCTTATAAAAAATTAAATCACGTACTGGTCACTCATTCTTTACGATTGCTCATATTAAAAAATAAAAATAATAGGGGAATGAGTATGAAAAAATGCTAAGAAGAAAAAAAAAACAAAACAATAAAAATGACCACTACTTTATCTGTTGAATGCAAATGTTTTATGTTAAAGGGGTTGAATATTTCCCTTTAACGAAGAAGATAACCTTTTGGGGTCATCTACTGGTCAAACACGTTCGAAATCTTAAAAAAAGTATCTAAAGACCCTTTATGTTCTATCTGTGGGAACTGTTTTCTTTAGTTTGGTTAACTGAATTTTTATATGTACCCTATGTAAATATTTTAATATAAACATAGCCTTAGAAATTCATACCTACCAGTCTACCTAGGTATAATAAATTTTTCAATATTATTTTTAATTCTTTTTTTTAATCTATGCTAAAAATCTCCAACCAATTTTCCACTCTTCTTGCACAAAATCAATATTGCGTGCGGTGAAATGCCGCTAGCCATACTAAATGTAATGTCCTTCAACAGTAAAAAATCCTTCCAAAAGACTGCAGCATAAAACCAAATGCACAGTACTTTTGTGTGCAGTAATCTGCATTTATGCATACATTCTCTTGTTGGCAATTTTATCCAAGTGTGAGCCCAGCAAAAGCGTTTAAGGTCAGTTATCTTTTAGTTTGGTTTTTTTTTTATTTTTACTTATTGCAAATACATATATCGCTCGAACATGCAATTCGTAGGCCGATATATACACTGTTTCCGGCTATTCAAGTGTGGTATTTATTCATTTATCTGCTTTGGCATATATATAACGCACATATTTCTTATAAATTTTCATTGCAAAATACTGCCACATAATACATAAATAAATTTATATATGTACTGTACTGTAAGTACATATATATATATATGTGTGTGTATATATACATATAATATAATTGTATAATTCAGAAAGATATATTTTAAATTTTATTTTTTATTGTCGATTTTGAGAAGGCGCACACAACGGCACCAACCTAACCAACTATACATTCATTCATTATGCAATAAAACATCAATTAAAAGACAACCGGTCATTATCGTCTTATTCTTGTATGTATTCTCTCCTTCCCATCCTGAAATGATTCAAACTTATCCTTGAGGAGTTTTTTTTTGTATATTTTTGAATATGATAGTGGAAGTCCTCAAATAGGAAACAGTGCAAAAAAACACCGTTACTGTAATGATCTATTCAACATTCATGCTTAACTGCTTTAGTTTATATACTATACTAATCAATCAAATGGATCAGATAATGGGGTCGCTTCTTTTGGAGTGAGGAGGTCTCGGGTTCAAGACCCGACCGGTGATGAAACATGAAGTGTTTTTTTTCGGTATGTTGATTTTAATCTGAGGCCGAAATTTGCACCTAAAAACGTCTAAATATCGGCATTATCTCAAAAATGACAATGCCTAAAAGATGACAGTGAAATAGCGAATAGGTTTCTGTAAAAAAGAACGCCTCAAGTGGTGCGTTTTTTCACAAAAGAGCTGGTCATATCAATTGAGATAAATGTAACTTGGAGCATTATACAATTGAATAGACCTAAGTTGGCCTCCGTGTAGGTGATTCATAAAAAAACACAATCAAATACAAACAATCTAATTAGTTTATATACTATGGATAGAATTTTTGATTGGCCTTTTCATGTATTATCTGCAATGAGTAAACGTTAGAATTATCATTTTATAGAACGCAAAAATTGAGTCTATTATTTTATCTTTTTGGTAGTTATTAAGGTACGGAACACGCCTGGTTTTAGCTCATTAATTACGCATGTCCTAGTTTTTTAGCAATCTAATCATTTTTATTTGGATAGACGAAAAATCCGCACTGTGATTTCAGTTACATACACAATACATTTCTACAATTTTATTAATCCATTTGCATCATTCGGAAATGTGGAAAATTGGCCCATATTAGCAAAGATTTTTTTTTGTATATAAAAATGTTTCAAAATACATAAAAAACGAAAAACAAAATGACGCACAAAAAAAACTCGGTGATACTGGCCAGGAAAATTCCTCTTATATTTGAGATTATTAGTTAATAGACGACTTAAAATTTCGAAAAAAAATATAAAAAATACATTTAAAACACGAAAAAGGGTCAAATTATTTTGATTTTCGATGTTTAATGCTATCTTTTTTTTCATAACAGAAAGGTACCTGAAATTTTGTGATTTTTATAATTTTTGGAAAATGTTGATAATCTGGTTTGGCAAAAAAAAGAAAAAAAAGAAATTGTGTGTGCGAGCCGTTTTTATTTATATTTTTTATATCTAGTAATTTGTTCCATTTAATAAAATTGATGTACATTTTACCCAGTCTCCCTTATTATTTCCATTTGTTTTACTCTTAATATTTTTATTAGGATACCCCCTAATTATGCTTTAACATTACCCCCACACGCAACCCTTAATTTCGATAAAAAAGCATTCACTTTTCTAAAAACCAAAATGCATATTTCGCCTTTAGTGTTAAATTAAGTTTCACGTAAATGACTTAGGAACTAGTAACAGTAAGGAAGAAAAATTGGCTACACTGTGTACTAATTTAATCGAGGACTTATTTTTTCTGGGGCCTTAGCATGAGAGTCGTGACGAAAACGAAAACGAGAGTTATTTTGAGAACGTTACGTGAACGAGAACCTTAGCATAAGAGTCGAAAGTAGTCGATAAAGAAGTTTG
>JANSTT010004226.1:0-81489 GCA_026745375.1 Platyura marginata
ACAAAGTCTACTGTCGAAATAAATTCCTTTCAAAATTTATATCGACAGTAGACAATTTCAAAAAGCGAGCCGCTACATATGTATATGTATGTTTACCATTTAATCTGACATTTTGATAAATTTCCTGTTAATGACAATGTAAATCCTACCTCCTCTCTAATTAGCGTTAATATAAGTAATTCATGTTTAAAGAAAAGCGTATTATACAAAAAAAAAAGAAAGTCAATTAGAAAAAAAAACCGTCCCTAACTTAAACATGGAAAAAATTGCTTTTTCCTAAAGTATTTTTTTTTTTGAAACACGATAAATATCTCCGCTGTATAGAGAAGACTAAACAACAAAGTTTAGGAATACCAGAATTTTACATATCGTGTTGTTGATGGAAACAATAACAAGAAAAACTTTTCAAGAGTTACAAATTACAAAAATATTACAATGCTGCTTTGTTGTGTGTGCCCAGAAACGTTCTCTATTGATGAAAAATCTTCTTTTCTTTTCTTTTCTTTTTTTTTTTTTTTTTTATTTTCTCAAAATTTAAATCAACAACGTAAATCAATCATTCAATTATACCTATAAATAAATTGTACCTCCTAGAACGTCTATTAAATCTTAACGAGAATCGTTTAGACACCATTTAATTTTACAACTTGTTGATTCAATTATATAATCATCGAGAGGAAATTTTAAAGCAATAGGGAATTAGTGAGTGAGGAGTTTCAGGGTTTTTTTTTCTCCCCGTTCCAATTCCATATACGTACATAAGAAAAAGGAAAAATAAAATTCGTTAATACAGTAAAATCTTGACATTAAATGTTAATGTAATTAGTATAGATTTGCAATTGGGTAATTGAAGTATTTTTCGTCTTATACATGTGTTTGTGTATGTATAAGAAACAATTAGCAAAATTATGTTTTTATCGGTTTTACTATAATTTCATATTATCAAAGTATGTTTTGGTGATGTAAAAATGTGACATTAAAAACCGGTTTTATTGCGAAATAGTTTTTCGTTAATTCCAAATATGGAAATTTGAAAATAATCTGCAACGTCGGTAAAATAGTTTCATTTTTTTGACCGTTAATATGGCCAATATTTTTAAGATGACTACGAACAAATTTAATACTTAATTGTAACTATTTTAACACATATTTCGCTTATATAATCCATAATTTAATTGGCATATGATTCTTAATCGTCCTCTTTTGCGCTCATTTTCTCTATTATATGACGTAAGTCAATTCAAGCATATGATGATAAGCACTAAATTTTAAACAATACATATACGGGGATTTTTTCTTGGTCTACCATATCATGCGATTGTCACAATTGAATATAAGAAGTTTCGTGATGACATTTTATCGGATGCCGGAGCATTACCAATTATCTATTTCTAGTTATTTTATAGTTATAAACATATGTAAATTATACATAGTTTCTAGTGTGACACATATTCGCGATTAGAATTTCATTACTGATTTATGTAAATTATGATATTGTTGTGAAAACACGCCATTTGATCCATTCTTCACTGGGACCCTAGTTAATAAGCGCTGACAATAACTATCTATTGTTATTCTTGTATAATTAATTAAAATTACTAAATGTTAAACATACATAATTATTCCTTACAGCACTCGAAAACTAACAAGTAACAATAAACTATCTCCAAAATTTAGAGAATCCTACTAAATTTTAAATCTTAACCTATGTATATAGGTTTTATTATTTATTTATTTATTTAGGCTCGATTATTAATATAAGGTAGAAAAGCATGTGGATACATGTCTAAATTACCAAAAAAATTACGAACGCTAAACTCAACGCACAACTTATTCTGTCTCAAATTATCTGAAATGCAACTTTTTATACCTCACTCCGTCTACCGCTTTGACCTGCTCTTATACAGGTTTTTTGGTGTTTGAGTTTTTCCATTTTCTCTTTTACTAAATGATAAAATTTCGAAAAAACAATGAATACGAAATAGTTTTTAATTTTTGTGTTCCAAAATAGAGGACCACCATTATATTGACCCTTATAGCACCATCTATACGAAATTATTTTAAAATGGACATTTTTGTTAAAAAATTAAATTCCCAGACAAAGCCCAATTGTTCTGGTTCTACTATAATATTTCGCCTTCTCTGGGCGCTGAATTCATTTTTCTAATATTCTTTAACAGATTGCGTGCCAAGCTGATTTTGATATAAATACCAACAGGAGATATTTTTTTTGTATATGATTATTAATTACTCTATTGACACCGATAAAGATTTCTTAATATATGTAGTAATACATTTATTGTTGTAATTTAGTTAGTATGTATATAAGCACGTGTTAGCCTGTATTCAATGTCGCTTACTCAGTTCATTTTTAATAAATGGAAATGGAAAAGTAAAAGAAATTGTCAGTATGGGCAAACAAGTTTAAAAAAAAAAACCTAATCATAAATAACTTAGCACAGTAGATCTCTTTTGGCATTCAACCCGCCCGTCAGTTCAAGTTGAATGTATATAAAAAAAAAGCAAACCAACGGCACTACATTCGTTTAATATAAAAATGTAAACAAAACATCACTTGGTTTGTACAGAGTGTCGGATCCTAATTCATAATTACGAGTACATCCTTTTTAGCTCATGGCATATATAACTTGAGATGTGTTATAAATAGAAAAGATGAGAACCAGGGTTGAGTTTTTTTGTTTTTTTTTTTTTTTATGTTACCAAATTCATATAAAACAAATGAATAAAAAGTTATTGTTATTTCGTTGTGTTTAGGTATGAAAAATGTGTTAATTTCAGCAAATAGGCGTGTAGCAGAGAAAAGAAAATTATTTTGGGTTTATATAGCCACTTTTGAATTGTTATATTATGATGAAACAAAGATTGGAATGGAAGTATGGAAGTGCAATTTTTGCTACACATTATGATGATAGGCATAATAAATAGCAATATTGCATCACTTGTGTCGGTCTCAATGGGGCCATATTATATATTACCGAGCCGATGTGTTTTTTGTGGATGGTGGTATGTAGTATCGAAATGGTATTAATTCAGTGGCGACTCATGAGAATTATTGATATCATTATTATGGAAGAAAATGAAAAAAAAAAAATGTTTGGTATGTAAGATAATTTTAAATTTCCAGCAATTTTTGCCAAATAGGATTTATCAAAAAAAGTTAACCCTTTAAGTTTCATACATTTGGAACATGAAAGAATTAACAAAAAAAAATTTAAATTCAGTTAAATTCGTTCAAGGTGACATTCTTCATGTTTTTAGTGCATTATTAAACCCTTTGAACCTTAAAGGGTTAATATTTTCTAAAAATTAAAAATACACGAAAGCATTTAAAATTAAATTAATCCTTTCATGTTCAATTATTATATAGACCTTTAAGGGTTAACTTTTTCCAAAAATTTTATTGGACAAAAAATCCTGGCAATTTAAAACTAAATAGAAATATAAAGTTTCAAAATCATATCATAAATATTAAGAAAGTTCAAAATTATGTTACTTTTTAAAAAACTGCCAAAATTAGTGTTAGTTCATTAAATAGTTTTAATCCATTAAATAGTTACTACATATTTACTACTTATGTGTAACATAATATATTTATAACTACAATAGTAAGATATTTTAAAATACTAGTTACCTATACCTATAATAACAATAAAAAACAAACAATTATAAAAGTTAGTGCCTATTAAACATTTTTCACAGCACCATTTTTCCTATGTTTTTATCTAATAAAGAAAACATTTTTTTTCGAATCTTCATTAGTCTATTCAATAATTATTCAGAATTACATTAACTGGCGAGTAGGTACCTACAATACCGCCGCCACCAAAGTCCAACAATGTTAATAAAATTCCGCAACAACAAACTTTCCTATTAGCTATTCCTATTAGGTACCTCTACCCTCTACCTAATGCTCGTTGGTTTTTTGGAAAATAAATTTTAATTTATTTACGAAACAATTGTATCAAACAAATATATTTTTCCATTAAAAACTGTGGTTTTGTTGCGGGAGAGTTTACACCTTTTTATTTAAATTTTCATATTGAGGGACTTTCGAAAAGAATGTACAAACTGATTTTCGCATCGTCGGTCGTATTTCGCCAACCAAAATTACGGAACACCTACTTATAATAGAAATTTTGTTCACATGTTGTGTAAAATTGGTTAAAAGTCTAAATTAAATTATTTATAATATTAGATGGAATGCAGGAAGAAAATTCATATAGTGGGGTGGGGATATTGAAAAGGTTATTTTGGTAAAAGTCCCTCGTCAATGAAGTCAGTCATGGTAATCAAAATCGATAAGGAATGAAAAATCTCATTACACTTTATATCCACCGATTTGTCCGGTGCGTGTTTGGCGTAATATGAATTTTCATTTTTCCACAAACCTTTTTTTTTTGTAGAAAAAGTCGTCCAGACAAGTTAAAGTTCTCGGACAAATTTCATTCTTTCTTTTTTTAATAATTTTTTTTTTCTATTTAGGGGAAGATGATTTGCTCAGTGGGATACTATGCTCAGTCAACCTTAACACATTTCCGGTGTTTTCAGATAAATGTTTAATTTTTGAATGCTGAAATGTCGGTAATTGTATTACAGTTCTCTGCAATTGATTTTGGGGTAGGCCGAAAGGTATTTATAAGATCGTCAAGAACATATTTCACTTACTTTCTGATGAGACAATCATCGCCATACTCCCCTACTAAATTCTTACGTAAAAGAATTTTTTTCATCGATGCTTACAGCTTGACAGTAAGCTTAATTGTTTTTTTTTAAAAAGCGGCGAGAAAGTTGCGAATCATTAAAAAGTCGTTCATCTTAAATTTATTAATTTTGAATATAGTAAGAATGTTGATTACAAAATTACATATAGCATCTCAAAGACCACAGACTACATTTATCAAATCCGGAATATTTTTCTAAGAAATAATTACTCACTGGGAATGGGTGAACTGAACTGAATGGGTGTCAACATCTAAACAATTTTTTCTATGAATCGGGGTCACCAATTATTAAATGGAAATTATATGCTATATTATCCAAAGGATATAATAGACTATAATTCAATAAATAATATCCATCGAATAATATTTTCTTTTTCCTAGATTTTGTTGGTGATTTACCCAATTGGCTTATGTAATTGGTTTTTTTTTTTTAAATCCTTTCAAACGTAGCTTTTATACCGAGGAAAAACAATTTTTGTGCTGTTCATTTTTCCTTGCTGGTTGTTCAAATGTTCAAGAGAAAATTGTGAAAATAAAGCAGCTTATTGTGGATTGGTGAACAAATTATCGTTGAATGGTTGGGTTTATGGAGAGGAAATTTAAATGTTGTTTGATTTTGTGTGAATATTTAAAAGATTTGCTCAAGTTAAATTGGTCTTAAAATGGTATTAAATACAAACAAGAATTCTTTTTCAATTGATACCTAAAGTAATAGTTGAAAATAGTAGATAATTATCAGTATTTATATATAATGACAAACATCTAACTACACAATACATATACATACTTATGTATGTACATATATGTACAACTTAATACAGAGATAAGGTAAAGATGTTGCTATAAGAATTAATTCAGTAAAACCTTTACATATATTTTGTTTTTATACAAAACACTTTATATGAAAACCTTTTTCTTGAACATCTGCAGCAAAGATAACAAGATCTAAATCCAATGGATCTGTACTTATAGAGATACATATGTATGTATGTATATACAAAATAATGCGTCCTTTAAAAGAATATTCTATTCACGAACAATAAGAAATAGCAATTGGTTTAACTTAACTGGATCACATATTGGTCATATTTTTATTTTTTAATCATTTAACTAATTTTGAGAGCACTGTCAATAATAGTTATATTGGTAGGATTGTCACAAAGTACAACTTTTTCCCATGCATGTAAATGTTTCATTAGTGCACCTACAGTACTCAAAAAAAAACTGGTCGTGTAAGTATTTTTTCCTCAAATCTGGGATGATGCTAAAATGTTGACGGAATTTATATAAAAAAAATTAATTTCGTCACATTTCAATATTCAAAATCATTGTCAATATGATGATAAATTTTATCAAATGATTCATATTTTAGGACTTTACTTTTTAGGTCATTCTTATCTTGAAAACGTGCGAAGACATGCATAAACACACAGATACGGAATTACTATGCATGATCATCATAAAAATATAGTTTCTCTTACACCTGGACAAATCAAATTTAAACAAATTTTACAGAATATAACAGATAATTGAAATAGAAATATTTAAGAGTTAAGAAGGGCAGTTCGTTTTTTGGTTTTGTAATGAATGTATTATTTAGTGTAGATTCGTTGAAGTTGTTAAGTTTTTAGATAGTGAATAAAAATAAATTCTATAGATCATTACCATATTAATCGCATCTTTAAGTAAAATATTTACGGTATGTATCTACTACATATACTTATACATAAACTAAAAGATTCTATAGGAACGTGTTTAAATTAGTTAATTAATTATAATTAATGATATGTAACTAAAGGGTTTAAATTTAAAGTGAAATATTATATTGCTAAAATATATCCCTTGTGGTAAGAGGAAACTTATACGAATTTTACACTAAGCGAAAAATCTATAAGACAAAATTTGTGAAAAGTGTTTATAAACAGTGGTGGTCCGTGAGAATTATTGATTCTATTATCGTGGGACTATTTAAAAAAAAAACCTCTAGATTATTTTGATGGAATAAAATGAAAAAAAATTTCGGGGTTTCGACGAACGTCTTTACCGTTTTTTTTCTGCAGTTTTTTAGAAAGTGACACACATTTGAACTTTCTTAATACGAAAGAAGTGATTTTGAAACTTTGTATTTTTACGTAAATTTAAATTTGCAGCATTTTTGCCAAATAAAATTTTTACAAAATGTTAACCCTTTAAGGTCTGTACATTTTGAACATCTTCGTTGAATCCACGAATTTTTTCCATTTTCATCCATTAAAAAAAATATTCGGACGATAATGATGATCAATAATTCTCACGAGCCACCACTGAAAAATAACTCAAGTCTTACGTGTCCCTCTTATAAATTACCCAAAACAGATTATAAAGGCTAATGATTTCCTTGTCGGGATAGGCAATAACTACTAACAAAATATTGAATTTAAGAACAATCCCATATTCAGAACAATAATTTAATTTATATTTTTTAGTGAAAACAAAAAAAAAATACAGAGAATCTTTTATTTTGCGCCTTTCAATATATTTATTATGTACTTTAAATAGTAAAAATTTTTTATACAGGAATATTGACAGATGACTTACAATAATTATTTATTTATATTTAAGATTTTCTATTAAACAATAAGATTATTTTGTCAGTGTATGTATACCATACGCATATAAACATATAATATTTATATACACGAAAATCCTTTATATGTTATCAGAGCCAAAAGGCACACTTTGAAGTTTAACACTTAAGCCGCCTACCCTTTAGGATATTCATAAAATATAAGTAATGTTAATAAATAGATTAGACAATATGAAATAAATAATGTTTTTCTGTGGATTACTATATCGATTGTTTATCATAGCCCGATTAGTATACTGATTATAGATAAACCATAGAAAATTCAATATTATATCAATAGATAACATAGAAATTGTCCGTGCGAAATTTATGTGCATCTAATTAAGGAATAAAAATATTATCTATTAATCTATCGATCACTTATATATTGATTTATTAATTTCAAAAATCATGCCTAAAAATATTCCAAAAAAATATTTAGACGACAAATTTTAGTAGCTCTTTTTTGGATATAAAAATTTCACAAAAAACAAGCTCATTTTTATAAGCTATCCAAATACATACATACGAGTATGCATATATGCACATATATATACAATACATACATATATATGCATACATACATTCCATTCACACATTAATACATAAAGAAAGACGTTTCATTATTTAGGTATGTAAAGAATATATCTACATTAAAAGGACAATTTCTGTTTAAATATTTTCATATTATTTTTCTCTATATGCATAGTCAACATGAATTAACCGCCCACCAAAAACCGATCAGATAGCAGTCCAATTTGAAACAAATAGCAAACGATTTACGTTCTTATTTGAATTTTATCTGATCCACAAAAACACCTCCGGCCAAACCCGAAATTAACTTCCATTTCTATTTATTTTCTTATTTGATTTCATGAATTTTATGTCATTACATGAATAAACATTCACTGTTACAGGGTATAAAAATTACTTTGAAATGTCCAAAAAGTAAATATGGAATTAAATCCCTAGAGCAATTCGGATGCTTGAATGCTTTAACACCTTTAATTATGATGTTTATATAATGTACGTATACCAGTGGCGTACACATTTATGATGGTGAAACAGAAATAGATTTTTGTGTGAACTGTTGCACTTTTATTTCTAAGTTTTGGTTAGAAGGCTATGTAACAGACAAATGACAGAGTTATTTTTATTGTGGAATGTAATCAATGGCGTCAGTATGTCAGTTCAACCGATTTACATAAATTGTTTGGAATCTGAATACAAAAAAAAAATAATTTTCATTTTCCAAAATCTGTTTTTGACCTCATACAGATCTTAACTGAAAATAAAAATATTTTGACTCTAATAAATGCCGACCATAAGTTGATTTGGTAATGAATTTCACTCCACAAACAAAGAATGATGCGTTCATATGTTGCTTGTGGTTTTACTTGAAATCGTATGAAAATAGACGTGAAAAACACATGCAACTCGTGTTTTCTACCACGGGAAATAAAAATCTAACCGGCTAGATTTTTTTTTTAACGCAACATCTTTTTCTAATTTTGTATAAATATTTAAATTACTTTTTGACTGTTATGAAAAGGCGCACGATAAATAACCGCCTCGTCTACATAGATCCAACTTAAGAAATTTGTGTAGTTATTAAAAAAAAAATTACAAAAGTCTACACAGGCATAGAATGATTTTAAATTTATTATTAAGATTCCGATAAATGATTTTTTCTATTTTCCATAGAGAATCTATCGACCTTCTAGAGTCTAGCCCTACAGACAGACAGATAAATAAAAAAAAATTCCTATTGCAAAAAATAACATTTTTCCAGTTCAAAAAGAATTCGAATTATCAGAGCATTTATATCGAGACAAATTCCAACAAACCTCCGAACTTAAGATAATAATACTCAGTATAATTTTAATTATTCCAGTTTTGCATAAGAAATATTTTTTATGGCTTTTTGTTTTTTTTTGTTTTTTTGTTTGCATAATTTTATTTGAAAAACAGAAATCAGAATTTTCATCTGCAAATGACGCAATTACCGCTATAAACAATTTTCATTAAAAGCAAAACCTGCGCCCTTTTAAAAACAAAAGCAAAAAAAAAAAAAAGAAAGGAAAAAATAAAGAATTTTTAAACAAAGGATGGATATTATGCGAATTGAAAATTGTAAGTATGTATGATGAGCAACCGACTCAAAGTTTATATAACATCAAAAAAACAACAATAGAAAGTCGAAAGACAAAACCTCATTAAGACAAATGTTATATACATAGGAATATGAAAAGAAATTTTCTTCTTAAAAAAAAAAAAAGAAAAAAAAACAGAAAAAAGCAACAACAAAAAATACGAAGAAAGGGGCAAAATTGTAACATAGAATTCCATGTTTGGTGAATGAACTAAATATTTACATTACAAAGGGAAAAAAACGTGCGATTTTTCATTTTTCACATCGTTTTTGCACGTTTTATTGTGTCCCAATGAACGTTCCATATTTATTTTATTTATTTTTTTTTTTTTTTGGGCAATAATTCATATCCATACTGTACTGTACAATACCCACACTGTATAGGCACGAGACACTCTCATGCGAAATTCATACAAATACATTTTTTATAATATATTTTTTGGAAATAAGAAATTTATTCTTTTTGGCTTAGCGCTTAGCCTATAGTCTGCCTGCCTGCCTGGTGTGGAAATTATCCAATAGGAGAGAAAAAAAATGTTTATTTGTCACTAGAGTGATAACAACAAACGCATGGTCCCTGATAAGTAATTTGGTATGATGGCAAACGACAAGCATTAACAAAATTAGGTAATGGAACAAAAAATAGTAGGTGAATATAGATACTATATGTATATAGATACTTGTATATAGATACATATGTATAATATAAGGGAAGCTTTTCATATGGATTCAAGAAGCTCTTTAATCGACATTAAATTATATGGATTTTAAACGATCACAAAGTTCAACTTTCCTATATCTATGTATATATATATACCTAGTAGATATGTATAGTATATCTATATATACATAGGTATGTATCAGAAGATGTTCTTAAATTTACACAAGACATCTTACATTAACATATTTGATTTATATGGCGACGAATGTACAATATGCTAATGTACACACATTGAACATTGTCGAAAATTTTATGAGCTACCAAATGGAACATTTACACCGTATTCCCAACAGTACTTGTTTTTGTCTTATAATATTTAGGTAATTTACCATCTAAAGTAGCTGCAATTTACAAACAAAACGAAAGAACAGTTTAAAGCCAACAAATTTCAGTAGGCAAGTATTACGATTATGTACAATGTAGGTGTGAACCCCTACAGTCCGTATAACAAACATTATACAATATTCGAGTATTACGTGTACCAATTTAAAATTTCATGATTCCTTAATATTAAATATTATAATAAATAAATGTCTTAGCAATTACAATTAGATCTTTGAATTTAAGAAATAGGAAAAAAAGAACATTATTCTTTGTAAACACATTTATGTCATTGGTTATATACAAAAATCTTAAATTCTTAGATAACAGATTCTATATCTAATTTAACGTTATTACAGAACCGACCCAGTATTTTGATGATTTTGTCGAAATTTTGTTAGAAAACCGAAAAAAATTTATAGGCCAAAAAAGATTGGAAATAAAATTCGAATTAAAATAAAAATATGTCGACAATTAAGGGATTTATTTAAAAGATGCTAGAACCATATTGTTATACATATGTATTTTACAGAGAAGCCTAGAATTATTGAACATTTTTAGTTGGGTAAAAAATTCAAATCAATCATAGGAAAATGCATTTTTAGCTGAGTTTATCATTCATCACGATCTTTACGGTAACGAATGTACTATAGCTCTAGAAGCAGACTGGCAGAATCAAACAATTTTTATACGAAAACGGTTTGACTAAGATCATAAGTATTTCAATAGTTTAACTATAAAAAACAAAAAATTACGTCGTGTAATAAGAATTGTATCTAAAAAAGCAGCTCCCAGTTTCAATCTATAGTCAGTCATTATGTTACCGAAATTTTAATTATCTGCATAATAGAAACATTTTAGTTTTGTACTAATGTACTCGTATCATCGATAAAATTATTTCAAACAATTGTGGACCTAAATGACTACGATGCGGAACACCTGTCACAATAAACGCAAAATTCCACTACTTTAGCTATTTAGCTATAGTTTTTTTTTTAATAAGGTCAAATACATAATTTTTAATTGATTAGTTTTCTTATTAGCGAGCATTGACATCTAATTCAGATAATACTTTAGGGAGCAACATTTTATAAAAATAATAATTTTTTTTGAAAAATTCGACCTTCCCTTCAGTCCAAAAATGAAATACGTTGATGAAAAATATTTAATAAGGTGATCGCTAAAATTTACGAGCGTACCTAGCAAAAATGTTATAAAATAATTGTTCAATTAAAATCTTTATTAAAACTGCACTTCTTATGACTTCGAATGGATTATGGAACCATTGTTTCTTCGATTATTCCATCATTCCATTATATATACAATAATTTTTGAAGTAAATTGTTAAAGGAGAAACCGAAAAAAATGCGATTAATTATCAATAAAAATTACTTTAAAAGAGAAATGTATTGAGCGAACGCAGCGAGCAACAAAAAAAGAATTTAAATTTGTTTCGAAAAATGCAAAATCATCCCCAACTCCCAAATGATGATTCTGTATTTCTATTCTTCATTATTTTTTAATATAATTTAATTGGCCCACGTAAAAATATTCATGCTAATTTATTTATAAATATGCTAATTTAAAACTTTTCTGATTTATTATAAATAATAAAATCGCAACGATAAATTAATTAAAATAATTACCATATTTAAACTATCATTTTGAAATTGCTTTATTTTCCTAATAATGTGTAGATACAATAGTAATATGTACGAGTGAGCAAAAATGAGATTAAATTAACTGAAAAGTTGATGTTTATTTTAATATTTAGATAACTACACGAACTACACGAAAATGTTGCATATGCATCATGTTTTGGTAAATTTAACTAATTATAAAATATGTATATCATAGCATAATGTACATTAGAGGTACCTGAATTATATGATAAATAGATTGATTAATTAAATCGGACTTAATTCAAACAAAAGCTACCGTGATTTACATTTTACTGCCTACCTACTGTGAAATATAAAGGAAAGTTTCATATTTTTGATATTTTTGATATCATCCTAATTAAGAATAAAATTCCGTTCTAGGGTCGTGTTATCTCCCACTAAATAATTAAATTTGGAAAAAAGCATGAACAGAAAATAGTTTTTAGTTTTGATGCTATATAATTTTGAGTGAAAATTTTTTGTCCAATTTTTTTTAATTTCATAATAAATAACACACATTAAATTATGGTTTTTGATCCTTTATACAATAAAATACCTGGTTGGAAATGAACACTAGATTTACGGACATTTTATGTATCTATACTTCTAGATATTCTATATAAATTAAATAGGAACAGGGGTGGAGGGTTGAAACTGACATAAATAATCGTATTTTTATACAAATAAAAGTTAGCAAAAATGCATATAAAAATTCTTTAAGAACTTCAACAATTATGAATAAAAATTCAATCAGTCTAATAATTCTAGTGTTAATTAGAAAAATGTAAACCCCGATTTAAAAAAAAAAATAAATACACAGTAGGAAGGAAGTTTTGTAGTCAAAAGAAATACTTTAGCTAGAGATACCTATACCTACCATTTTATGTTTTTATATTGTTATAGTGATATTGAGACTAAGCCATATTACTTGGTACACATCAATTCAATACGAAAACAAAGTAAGATTTTATAAGCTTTTAGGCATATGTCTCGATAGGTAGGTTTTGTGGAGTTCTTATTTTTAATAAAAATTGGTTTTAAAGGATATTATTTAAATCATGTGTATCGCCTATATAGATCTATGTAGGTAGGTATATTTTAGAAAATTGTTTTCTTTTACCTTAACTTAAGGTCTAATAGAAAATAAGTCAGAGTAACTTAAACCAACACAAATAGACAAAAAATGTTATTATATTAGAAACACCTTTTTCGAGCCTAGTGGTTTTAAGGATTTTGAATATTTACGGAAAAAAATACATCACTTATTTACAATAAATAACGATGTACCTACCTACCTTATGTACCTAATATATAATTTCGTATATACATACATATATAGTGGCATTGTCTACATAGATGTATAAATATAGTACATATTACCAAAAATAATTTTTTATGTATTTGATTTTCACTTTATAAAACGGATCAAGGTTTATGTATACATAAAGTTATGTTTCCAGTATCTATCCTAAAATAAAAATTATCCTTCCACTTCCAAGGAATATTCGACTAACGCAAAATTATCTAATTGCTACATTGTATAAAACGTAAAATATACCATAATTATTTTTGGGCTATTACGTAGGATAAAACGGTCATAATCATGACCATACTTAATCTTTATTAATAAACGCATTTTATTGATTTTAATCTAATAATGGTTTTTTTTCTTCTTTAATGTTGATTTTCACTGTCTGTACCTTAATTACATTCCACATAATGTATGTTACTCGTATATGTAGCAACTCATAAAATTTTCATAAAAACATAAATTGTAGTGAAGCTTTTATGGTATGGATATTTTGATGAAAAACTATGTGGTAAAAAGTGACAATAGTTCTTGTTGTATATTAAATATAGCAGCATTTATGTATATGTAAGTACATATGTATATTCTTTCTATATATTCAAGCAGAAATATTTGTATAAATAATGTTAGTATGTATGTACCAGTAACGTAGCGTCAGTTTTATTTTTGCCTACCTATAAGCAAAGTACTAATTACAGAAATTCTTACTGTAATTCACGTAACTCCATCAATTCTTCAAATATTTTAATATTTCAAGTAAAATTTTATGTCCAATTACTAATAGTTCGTATATTTATTTTTATTAATACATATGCTACATGACGTGTTTCGATCATTATCACCGTTACCTATGAACTGAAATTTTTAATAAATTAACATGCATTCTACAGAAGCGCTAGGATTTATAGCGATTCATCTATATGTCCAATCTTTTTTGCCTTATAAATCGTTTTCGGTTTTCTAATAAAATATTGAGAAAATCATCAATAAGTATATGAAATTCACCACTAGATATTCTACAAGACAATTTTTCTATGAAGAATAATGCCAGTTTTGAGTAAAATATATTGAAGATTTTCTCGATATTTTCTTTGAAAACTGAAAAAAAATGTCAAGGCAAAAAAGGTTTAGAATTAAATTTTCCTTAAAATAAGATTATCTTTGTAAAAATATTTCAACAATTAACGAAGTTATGCGAATTATAGTATAAAATTAAAAAAGATATTTGTACAGACAAAAATAAAATCCACGCTACGTCACTGATATGTACCTATGTACATTCCTACATACTTAAACGTCTAGCAATGTTATAACTTAGAATTGTAAAATGTTACACATGTTTGAAATAGTCAAATATATGTACATAGAGGTACACCTACTATCGTCTTATCGTCCATTCACATATATGTAGTATGTGGGTACGAGTACACATATAGTTAAAATTGCAAAAGTACTTACCCTCTTGGGGTAATCGGTTCACATTTTCGAAATCTCGTAAAACCGATACACCAATTCTGAATCCGTATATAGAATATTTGTATGAATAAAATGTTAGTTCTGGTAACGCTTGCCAATTCCTCCCGTGCTTTTTAAAAGGATGTTTATAAAATACAGGGTGTTCCAAACATAATTACTTAGAGTAAATGTCAATATCTCCGAAAGTAGTAGAAAGTAGACTATTGAAATCGGTTAAAGCTAAATGTCTAGCAGAGAGGCTACAGGAAAAATTTAAGATCTTATTCTGGAATTGGTTAAATTATATAAGTGAGATACATACAGATGTGAACCATGGACAAAAGTATTGGCCTATGTGATACCGACTATTAAATTTTGATGAGATTGAGAAACGGTAGGTATAAGTATGCTAAAGGTTTGCATATAAAAAAAATTTATTTGAGCTTGATCGTTCATAGAATTTATTATTCTCCCGGGACTTCAGCCAAAATTACTACAAATTGACTATAATATTTTTTAATTTTGAAGATTAAATCAAAAAAGAAAAGTTTAAAATTGGTCATTTGAAGATAAAACTTTTTCTCATTCATGCAAACCTATAGAAAAAAAGTTAAAAATCATAAAAAAATTGGATTTTCCATTGAATTTATGAAAAAGGTTTTTAACATTTTAAGGCTAATCAAGAATTGATATCTTTTGATTTGATTTGATTTCATTTTGATAGGAGTGTCATTTTTTATGAATCAACTACACTGTGACCTTTACTTAGACCTATTGTATAGTACTCCAGTTACATTTATCTCAATTGATCTGATGATCTCTTTTTTTTTGTGGGAAAATGTAGCAATGTGAAGTGTTCCTTTTACGGAAACAAATGCTCGTTATTTCACCGCCATTTAAGCTATTGTTTTGAGATAATGCCGTTATCAGACTGTTTTTAAGTGGAATCCAACCACCCGGCCCCTCAGATTCAAATTAATATACCAGAGAAAAATAATTTTCATGTTTTATCCCAGTCGGACTTGATAATAAATATGAATAAAAATGAATTTAATTCCACAGAAACAAAATCATTGATGGAAGCATCGGTAAAATAGGTCGGTACATTTTTATAGTTAGAAAAAATATCAGAGATGCTTATACATGTATTCAAAGCAAATAACAAATAAAAAGTTTTGTATGATTTTTGTTTTTTTCTGTGTTGATTCTATTTTGTAACAAATTTATGAAATTGTTTATGTTTTGTTTTTTTAAATATTAATTTTCAACAAATAAAAAGTATCAGCATGTATGATGCATTTTCGAAATGATTTCAATCAACTGGATACAAACAAATCCTGAAAATAATTTTAAAACGAAAAAAATTACAACAAACACCCATGTTATGTACAATTGCAAAATGTATGTGCAAAATGTATGTATCTACATTTTATGTATAATGTAGGTAAGTACATTTTATGAATTAAACAAATAAAATAAAATACATTTCCCGAATCGATTCCTCGCGACAAGTATTCCCGATTTTAAATTTTTAGTATTATTTTTTTTCTATTTCTTTTTTTGTGTCGTAAAGTTTAATCGGTAGTCAAAAAGAAAATTCGAAAATAAATATTGAAGTTTATTTTCTTATAAAGGTTATACAAAGCTTAATAAAATTTATTTAGTATAAATCTGCCAAAGGAGTTTGCCTTATGTCGTTAAAATCTTATTTGCGGCGACTGTGTGTATCGTTCGATTATTTCTACATCTATTGCTTCAACATAAATGGAAATAGGCAGATAATATATCTATACCTCATATAATATGTACATTAAGTGTATGTATATGTACACATACATACATATAATGTAGGTACATTATATTTCAATACAATATACAGGTAGGACTACAAAACAAATCCTCCCAAGAGCTATCCAAATATACTTAATAAAGGGATTTTTTTTGCAAATATGAATAAATATAAAAAAAAATGGCATTTTAAAGGGTTTTTAACTGACATACATAAATAAGGTTAAGAGATTGTATAATATGTATATAGGTTTCAGTGGATTTCCTAATATAAGCATTTAAAATATTTGTAGGAGTATAAAACCACATACATACATACTATGCATATTTATAATAATAAATTTCCTTAGACCAATAATGGTTTTTAATAATTCATAAGATAAGTAAATAAATTTGAAGATTATCATGAATATTCTAACATTCATTTAACGCTATTTACAGAGTTCAAAAATACTCTCATCAAGAATTTTGTTATCCAGTGGAGGTTGGTAAAAATCCCATTATAGTAGGACTATTAAATAAAAAACCTAACATAAAAAAATTTGGGGTTTCGACGAACATCTCGACCGTAATTTTGGAGATTTTTTAAAAGTAACACAATTTTGAACTTTCTTAAAAAACCGAAAAAAAACGGTCAAGAAGTTCGTTGAACATCCAAATGTTTTTTTTATTAAAATTAAAATGAGCTACGTTTTTTTTAAAAAACTAGTCCAATACCAACTGCCACTCGAAGTTTAATCAAATTAAAAAAAAACCAATAGGAAGAGATTTTGATTTGATTTTTTTAAATTTGATTCGAAAATAAAATACCCTTGTCAACCGTGGAACTGAACCAGGGTCTTTTGGATGAGGCGTTCAGATCAAATTGAGTTGATTTGAAAAATAATAACAATTATTTAGTTAAATACCTAGTATGACGTCAGTCTGAAAAATGTAAAATGTCATAATCTATATCTGTAGTCATAATTTATTAAGCGGATACGAATTTTAAATTTATCCCTATTCCTGTGTTGAAACTATTTGCCCTCATCCCTACCTATATCCTTATTATAAATATTATTTTTACAACAAATAAAACAACTTGAAAATTGTATAGAAATTCCTTTCTCAAATATCTTCTGTATAACTTACATACCTGTAATTAAAGACGATTTTTCCTGTTCATAATTTTCAAGACATCTTAAATAAAGCCTTAGGGTTATTTATTCAATATATAAGACTTTAAACTTTTATTAGTTAAAATAATCTTTATCTAAAATCGTTTTACTGTACTGTCGTGCAAATGCCAGCGGACAATGTTAACTCTATCAATTTGATGCTTCCACCTATACCATATCATATACATTTCTATAACGAAAATTTATTATTTTTGGGCACAGTTCGAATAATTATTTCGCCCTAAAGAAGAGAAAAATATTTTTTCAAACTCAAAAATTTCCCAATAATATATCGGCCCAAAAAAAAACCACTAATAATTGTTTGGTGGAAGCATAACTCTAAAGCGTCTCTTTAAATATTTCTTATAGGTAATTAAATCTTAATTATGTCTAATACGTTCCGCATTTACTGACAAAAATTCTCCGCCTATATTCCGTGAAAATGAAGACTAAAAACGTGAAAATTTCAAACCGGCAATTAGGCAACATACAAATTACCTGTTGAAGAGAATTTCTTTGAATCACGTTGTATGATTAATTACACCACGTCCGATAAACACTCCTTTAAATTACAATAAATTAATACCAACTTGCTGTCTACCAGTGTTGTACCATCTTAAAGATGGTATATAGTAAATGTATTATGTACATATAGCTCTACATATAACCGGTAGATGAATTTGTTAATGATACTTTAGTAGATTGGGGTTTAATAAAGGTTAGAGCTATATATCTAGGTATATAATGTATATGTAAATATATATAATAAGTAGAGAAATTATCGAAGCAAACAGAATACAATTAAAGACAAAAGGCACCAAGAAATTAAGAATTTTTATATTGCACTTCATGGAAATCGATAAATTGTGTTGAGAAAATTGAATCGTAAAAGTTTTTATTTTTCAATAAATATCTGATGGTAAGATGTAGGTGTAGTTCTTAGAGGAGTTCTTAACTTTTATATACATTTCGTGTAAGTACATTGGTACCATATATACATACATACATACCAATATAAATTATGTGTACTTATAGGTAATTTAATTCTTTTGAATTTATTGATGATTGAAAGGCAACATTGTTAAACATTTACTATTCTTGCAACTCAATAAATTCAGTTAAATTGATTTATTACTATGATTAATAATCACTGACCAAATGGTCCCGAAGGCTTTGAATCGAGCGAAGTCCGACTGGGGTAAAACATGAAAATTGTTTTTCACTGGTGTGTTGATTTGATTCATAGGCCAGATGGTTGGATGGCACTTAAAGTCAAGAAATTGCATTATCTCAGAATGACAGTGCTTAAAGATGGCGGTGAAATGGTGAGCATTTGTAAGGTTTCCTTAGAAGAACACCTCAAAGGCTTGACTTCCATGAACAAAGAAGAGGTCATCATATCAATGAGATAAATGTAACTGGTCACCAATAGAGGTTTGACATAGGATAAATGTGGGATAGCTATAGAGACCCAAAAAAAAGTGGTCTATTCAGGGTGCATAACCACCTTAACCTAACCTATAATTAATAACCAACAGGAGTGAAATTACAAATTATTATTGCACCAGGTGATTTTTGAAATTCTATATCATTAATAGGACATTCATAGTACAACCTACTTTAACTCATAATGTAAGGAGATTGGATTGATGCCGAAGTCAAGTTCTCTCAGAGACCGGTATTCGATAGTCAGAATCACCAATGGGGTTCGTCCGCAAAATTGCATCATCAAAAATTCATAAAACTACAGTAAAAATACTCTTTTTTTTGTAATCGTCGTTCCAAATAAGGATTTGGTTCTAAAGTTTCAATTTGACTGTAGGCGAAAGGTCAAATGCCTGTTGGAAATATTGCAAGATTGTAACTTTTCTTAAGACATAAGTTGGTTTAGAAACTTTCTCATTGAAGACGGGCTTAGAACATTTTAATAAATTATGCTTAATAAGGTAATGTGTCTTTAAAATATTTATTACGTTTAATAATAGATATTGCGGCCATTTTAATTAGTTCTTAATTTTGACATAAAAATAATTGAATGATAAAAGAATTTTTACCCAGGAGAATTTGTTTACAAAAGTTCTTTTCCATTACGAAAAGTATGAGACTATAATTTTTATTATGAGATATCCAACCCAATATTATTTGTTCGTTTTTATTTTTGTAGTTATATTACGGTATGTATAATTGTATATATAGGTAATTTATCTTAAAGTTATTAATTAACCTTTGTTATACATGTATACTCTATTTCTACTACCTATGTATATCCTATACCTACTCTTTCAAAATATGAAAACAAAATAACAGCATTTGGAATAACGAAAAACCTGCCATAATTTTCCAAATCTACTTTTCCTATTCAATAAAACAATTTTTTTAATTTTCTGTCAATTTCTTCGTGTTTATCTAATTTTTTGTCTAAAATAGATCAATGTCAGAAGTTACCTATAGTAGATAATATTTTCCAAAACTAATTTAATACTTAAGTAGGTATAGGTACTTGTGATCCTAATTTTTTATAATTTTTGATAAATTTTTAATTTCTTTTGTTAATCAAAATCTCACTTAAAAAGAACTGTCAAAACTGCAATAAAAAGGATTTTTTTGTTTTTAATTTTCCAGTAAATATTTTTTCCCATTCCCGGAATATACTTGTTAGCACGGAAAACACTTTTAGCCTAAAATACACTATTAGGGAATAATATAATAAACAAAAAACTGCAATAATTTCACAATTTCTAATTTTCATGAAAATGCCAGAACACCTCTTTTTAATATATTTTGAAAATCTAATATAAAGGTTTTATATATGATAAGTGCTTTGATTATAATATGTCTACATGTACAATTGTACAACGTTCATATACTAGTTGAAGACAATTAAAAAAGAATTATTATTGTCCTTTATTCAGATTAGATTAGAAAATGAAATGTTATCAAATATTTTCTTCTTTCTGTGTTTTTTATTGAAATAATTACATAGAATTATCTGCCAAGTAGGCATATGTTTATACCCCCTTGTAACCCTTTTAAAAATATCAGGGGACAGTTAAAAAATATTTGTTTTTATTTTACAATATTTGTAAGCTTTGCCTATATTATATATAAAAAAAAATGCGAGATCAATTTTTAAAATTCCCTTGTTCAATAGTGTCTCAACAACATTTCTATCTTGAAGAAAAAAAAATTGCGTAGGATTTAGAATTTTAGCTATGAAATTCTTACTTTAATCCATGTAACTCCATTAATTCTTCAAATATTTTAATAAATAAAATTTTTTTTGAAAGAAAATTTGATTTCTAGTCTTTTTGGCGTAATAAATTTTTTTCGATTTTCTAACAAAATATTGAGAAAATTATCAAAGTTAACAATACTCAAAACGAACAATTTTTCTATGGAAAATTTAATTTACAGAATACCCAGTTTTCACGATATTTTGTTAGAATGTACAAGGGAAAAAATATTGGAAATAAGATTTTACTTTAAATGACATCATCATCAATCATTGTTAAAATATTGAAACCATTAGTTATGCGAATTATAGTAAAAAAAATTTCAAATGTACAGTTTGCGTAGATGGTGGCATAATTTCAAAATTTCACCCGCTCACAACGTCAATGCACCCATCGGCAATGTAGGCATTGTGATAATTTTTGAAATAACTTTTGTTAAAAATGAATTCATTTGAACATTGATCAAATATTTTAAAAACTTTTCCAGGAATTTTAAAATCATTTGATAAACAACAATCTGTTATGTAACTAGTATGTAACTATTTTTATAAATAAATGTACATCAGAAGTTTCTAATAATCAAACTATGTACTGTACATATATTTATTGTACTATATGTAGATAGAATTATGTTGGTATGTTCAACATGGTTTAGTTGTTTTCCGAACCTAACTATAAACAGTACCTACATATAGTTGAGCATAATTGTACATGGATAAAATGAATATCTTTTAGCCAATCACATCACTCGTACATAATAGATAAAAAGTCACGTTGGTATATAAATCTATAGTGCATTATATATATTTAAGATGATAATAAAACTGAAATACATTGTTTAATGTTAATGTATCCCCATAAGCATATAAAATAGTAGATAATGATATTTCTATAAAACCAAAGGAAAACTTTCGTATCGTTATGACGTTTTTCTTCCTTTTCCTTTCATATACATACATATATGCATATATGTATATATATTGTTTTGATATATTTTTCATTTTCATTTATGGAAAACACATACAATCATTTAATAGTTTTCTAAACAGAATTAAAAAAAAAAAATGAAAAAGAAAGTTATTTTTATAAATGTCAACTTTCTGACAGAGAACTTTAAAACTTTATATTTTAAATATAATGAAATACGAATTCGTCGATTTTTTTTTAAATAATTACGTTTAAATTTACAAATATTAAAAATATGGCAACATTTCGAACTGTACCATAGTTCAGCATCAAACCAAAAACTTAAAACGAAAAGAAAAACAATTTAATTAAATTATATTTTTTTGTTTAAAAAGTGCTCAGAATATAAAAAATAAATTAATTTAAAATACTCGTGCTGAAAAAAAGGACATTTTCACAATTAATTATTTAAAACGGATTAGAAAATAAAACAAAACTGAACAATCGCAAACAGTTTAAACAAAAGTCCCTAATTAATTTGGACAACTAATTAATGTCACCAGTAGGTAGTAATGGAATCGAAACGGGAAGCCCAATCAAACTTTTCTAGAAATCAATTTTCAGTGTGTGCTTTCTATACCCGTATGAGAGTAGCAACAAATTAATGGAATTTTGGGGGGAAAAAAATTTACATTGAGATTTTTCAAAAATTTTCCTTACATATTGCTTAGATTTTCAATAAAAGTTCCTTAAAATAATGTTTTCCCTCAGTTAGAAAATTAAAATATTTGAATGACCGTTCATGAATAAGGTGAGATATTTTTATAAAAATCATAGGCGTTAATCAATTTAAATTAAAATAGTTTTTGGCTCTATAATATCAAGCAGAAGAATTAAATAGGATTTAGGATAAAATATTTTTGTATTGTTTACACTTAATTAGCTTTTAATAAACTACATACATACATATATGTAATATTTGTTTTTATAATACCAAATTCCCAAGCCACCCAATTAATTTTGTGGTTGATGATATAATGTTTTAATTAACATACTTAATGTATAGGTAAATGCCCATCTACTTATTGTATACAATACATATGTATAAAGAAAATATTTGCAAAAGTATAGAGTTATAATTTTGATAATTCCCATATGCTGCTATTAATTTTTGTTTTCGGTTAGATATTCAACAAGAAAATGAAGAAAGAAAAGTTTTCTCGCTCAACTTTATCGGTATCAAAGTCGAAATCTATGTATTTCAGTAGCCCATATTTTCGCTAAGTTTCAAAAATCGCATCTATGTACATATATATGAATGAAAAAGGTGATTTCTTGTGGAAACAATAAAATTGATTGAAATTTCAATACAGTCCAGTCCCCAGGAAAAAGCTCAACATTTAACTTATACATAGAGCATAATTTGTGGTAGCTTTAAATTACCAGAAATTTTATTTTATTTGAGTAAACTCTAGTTTTAGTGTAGCGTACCAAAAACATCTTTCTGAAGAATACTTAATATTACGTAAGTAAGCATGCTAAACGAAAAGTATATTTGTGTAAATAAGCAAAGTAAATTCTAAAGAAATACACAGTTCAACCAAACCATAATTTGATTAATTTAATATTTATCCAAATAAAATGTTAAATTTTCTTTTTAAATAATCCTATGATGACTTCGATAAACAATTCCACGAGCCGCCACTGTTACTAGTGTACTATAGAAGAAGTTTTACGACGTTTTTAGTAGTTTGTGCATGCATGATCAATATTTACTATATATTTTCGCTATTATGTTCTGTTTTATTAACAAAAAAAATTTATTAGTTTTTTTGAAAATGAAATTGGTAATAATTTGTCTCATTGAGAGCTATAAAACCAACAAACAAAAATTAAAGTTACTCATTTGGAAATGAAGTTTCTAGTAAAAGTAATAAATGTTCTATTCAATCCAAAAACAATTTTGAAATTTTTTTCGAAAAATAGCAATCGTTATTTGAAAAATTGTTTTTCTTTATACATTATTCTATAGCTATTATTAAATTTATTGATGTTAAAATATTCTAGTCGGTCTATACTTTGTCTAATTTCAAAAGAAACTTTTGTTATTTTGACTTAATTCCTAATACAAATCATCCGCAATCATGCCTAATTTTGATGTGCAAAAAAAAAATCTTGTTTATCCTCCCACTTTACCGAAATGGTATAGGAATGTTGAAATTTTCTTCGTTATAAAATTATAATATAAAATATTAATATACCTACATATTTCTATATATATATACAGACAATATACAGAAAATTAATAGAAAATCATTTGGTAATCATATTTGGTAAATAAGGAAAAAAATTGATAGATAATTTTAGAACAACAATTTGCCATATTTCATGCTCTAGTAATGATGGAAAATTAAACAAAAACATAACCCCATGTCAACATGGAATTTTAGCAAGGTCTATGAATTATGCGTTCATTGCTCTGCCACTAAGGTATGTTATGCTTTAATTTTAATTCAATTCAATTTTCAATCATTAATATTGAATAGAAATACAGAGCTTTTTCTTATATATGATAACTTAAATTTTAATCGATTCAACAAGCTGTTACTATATGATAATTATTGTTCGACTTACATTGTTCCTTAAACTATATTTATTTAATTCTAAATTTAAATTTCAGCCTAAATATTGTCTACTGTCTATTTACTCGTACAAATAATGCTAATAAATACGGAAATACCTATGCAAGTAATTAATAAATAATATAACTTTAAATGTCACAGAAAGAAAATTCTATTATCCAGAAAATGTCTGTAACTGGTAACTTCTACTGTTTACATATGGCACATACTACACGAAGTACACGATACGAAAAACAATTTAGCTTTGTTTTAGTATCATAAAAATGTAAAATAATGTTTTTGAACTTGTTGGCATACTTTTTTTAAGTCACGTGTAATCTTTACATTGCCTATTCAAACATATACAATACCAGATAAAACAGAAGGTAATGAAGGCTTGGAAATTAATGTCTAAAGTTTGTTGGGAAATTTAAATGGTAATTATTTAAGAAAACTCATTATTTAACAAATCTATTTATATGTACATACATATATACGTGTGTTTAGAAGGCACGAAGCGTGTATTTTTTTTTTAAGGAGATACTTATATTTTTCATGTTATGAACGAATCTTCAGAATCCATTTTAGACAAAACGTGGATAAAATCCGATTAGATTTCATAGAATGCATATAGATTAATAGATCCATTAAGATTTTGAATATTTTTATACGGAAGCACTCATTCCGTTATATGTTAGTAGGATTCGTGACTGGTGTGTTGGTAAATTCGTTAAAATACAGACTACGGTTTTTATTTAACCTAAATTGAATGAATTGTGGTATGTTATTAACAAAAATCATGAGACATTAAATAAAAGTATATCATCAAATTCAAAACGGTCCCTTTAATATTCAGGAAGGCCAAAATCCCATCAAAATAAATTATATTAATAATAAATCATTCTTGTTCGTTTCGATTGTAAAATTTAAAAAAAAAATGTTTACTGACGACCGGCGTAGGTACAATAATTCTTTTTAATAATTAATTATGCATTTAAAAAAAAAAAGAAGACCTTTCAACCATAATCATTGCAAATTGACCATAATTGTAGCGAATTAGGTGGGCACGAATTTTAATTTTTCTTTACACATAATTTAGATTTTTTTTTTTTTTTTGTTGATAGAAATCTGCACAAATTGCGTAGGTACCTATTGTATGCTAATTATTAATTGCCGAAGAACTTTACTTTCTCTAATTTAGTATGTATATATGAAAAATGAAAATATATACATAGCTAGCGAGGAGAAGTGTTGCTGTGTGTAATGAGAGATCGTTAGAGCTAATTGGATGTTGTATTTATATACATTGTAGACAAAGTTGAAATGTTGGCCGTGAGCTTTTAATGTTTTGTTTATTAGAACAAGAAAACGGACAAGTTTTTAAGTCAACTATAAAACTATTCAATGTATTAATGTTTTGCAACGAAAAAAGTTTTGTTAGGTACTCCTATTTTAAAAATGACTTAGTTGGCAGAAAGAGAAATTTGGGCTATGGGTAAACATAATACAAAGGTATAAGAATATTGGTTTTTTTTTCATTTTTATCGGTTAAGCCAACTTATCCCAATAAGCGTACGATTTGTTTTAATAAAAATCCAATGCCTACCTGTTGATTTTTATGGGATAGATTATTTAGTAGTTAGTAGTAAATATGTTAAAATTTACAGATTATTAAATTAAAATTAGTTAAATTGAAGATAAACTTGGTAAAAAATTACTACTTTTTCAGTTTGTATTTGAGAGAAAAATCAAAAATCTTTTTTGTTTAAATATATTTTTTCCACATAGTGCCTACTGATAAATGTCAAATATCCGTATATCAAATAACAAAAAGCGAAACTATCCGGATAATCCAGATACCCTAATAATTCGAAGATTTTGAAGCAAATTTAAATTTTAGTCTCGGTTGATGATTTGAAACGATAAAAAAAGAAAATGTTTTCTCCCCTGTTGTGAAATACTCAAAAATTATAACAAAAGCTTTTTCGATTTCAGTGTGTGTTGAATGCACTAACCAATGGCTAAACGGTTAAATCTAAATATTTCCCTCATTTTTTAAATTAATTTTATATTTGGATAATTTGAAAAGATTATCGGGATAATCGGCTAGCTAATAAAAGATTATCCGGATAATTTAATATCCGGATATTTGGATTGCCAACTCATAGTTAGTATACAAAAATTCTTGTAAAACCATTATAAGAAAAGTCAATCTAATCTATATAAAGAACTAATATAAATGTTCAAGAAAATATGTCGAAAATATCACACAATGATTTTGCGTGGATTTTTAAATCTTTAAAATTCAATAATATCGATATTGAAGTTTATAAATGAATAAGCATTTTAAGATATTCTTTTATAAATATTATATATGTATACCTACGATTCACGCACGATATTATTCTATTGAACTTTAACTACCTACATACATTAAATGATTTTATATAAAAATTCCATGCACAACAAAATAACTACAATACTATATACATCATGTTATTATTCAAAGGAAAATAAAATTCCTTCAAATCGTGTGACTATACTATAAATATATTTAAATTCTACAATTGAAAATGCAATCCGTACCTAATAATTCATTTATTGATTTATTAGTACCGAAGTTTTGGCCAATTTTAAAACAAAAATCATTAATTTTACACCTTGCACTCATAAATTTTCAACTAAAGGTTTAATCGTTTTTCATAAGGGTAAAAACATAAAGTTTACATTTAATACATTAAATATGAAAATAAAAAAAAAAAAAAAATAATAATAATAAATAATAAAAGAGGAAATAATAACGTAAATTCTAATAAAACGAGTTCTTACGCATCTCTTATATATTTATTTAAAAAGTTAAACAGAGTAAGTATAATTTGTACAAGGATTGTCTAATATGATATTTCAATTATTCAATACAATGAGAGTTTAATAGCAGTTCAAAAGAATAAAAAGTTTGTTATATTTGTTTAAGAAAAAAAAAATTCAAAGTTTCAATGTAAAGTACAAGAACAAACTTAGTACATATACAAAAGAAAAGAAAAGAAAAAAAAAACAAATAAAATTCTTTAAATTTATGTGTATGATTAAAGGTTTATATCTATAATGAATTATATAATATGTCTGGCGTCCTAGAACGTTGGATGTTTATAAAAAATAAATATAAATTATTCGCGACATTCTGAAAATCCTGAAATTATTATCGCATCTTTTAAATATAAGCGACGACACATATTTTCTATAGAATTGCTTGTAAACGTTCTTTGGTATAAATAAATCCATAATGGTATTTTAGGGAGGCCTTACACAATACATATAGGAAATTTTAATACGTAAAGGAATTTTTCTTGTTTTTTTTTTCATTATATTTTATCGTTTCACTGCATAAGTAGTAAGAAAATAATAATTCAATTAAAACAAAAGGACTTTCCATTCACGGTTACTCCAAATAAGGTTTAGGATTGTTTGATGATATTTAAAAGCAGTAGCGCGGCGGGCAGTAGTGACTTTCTTCCCATGAAAATTAATTACCTCTGAAAATCATCTTCAAATGGTTCAATATTGTAAAGATTTTTTGTATACAATTTTATTAATTATAAGCATGAAATGGACGTTATGCTTCTTTTTCACTCTTTTTCAGATTTATGAAACGAAAAATGACTTTTTTTATTAACTAATAAGGAACTAAATATGAAACAAGTTGAGCTGTGGTGGGTGACACATGAGAATTGCTATTATTGTAGGAGTATTTAAAAAAAATCCAATTATAATAAAAACAAAAATTGGACGTGCTTACAAACATTTAGCCTCATGTTGAAAAATTAAAAATAGAAAAATCACTAGAAATACAGTTTCATTAATTATAAACTAGGAAATTTGTTTCAATTAAAAAAAAAAATAAAAGAACAAATTCGTTTAAACCAACTTGCATTTCACGACTGTTCAAAAAAATCTAAAAAAAAAAAGATAAAAATAATTTTTTTTTACGAAAAAAGTTTGGATTTTGAAAATCGGTTCACAAATAACAAAACTGTGTGGTCGAATATGTCTAAAAGTCTTCTCAAAAAAGTAAAAATAGGCCAAAATTTCAATTCGAAAAAAAAATGGAATGGGTAGTTTCTTATTTTTCTATAAGGAGTCCACAAAAAAAAAAAATATTCAAGAGGTTATAATTCAAAAATTCCGTTTTTTGGTTCGATTTTTAGATCAATAACTATCACAAGGCAATTATGCCTAGCACACGGAATTATTAGAACAAATGTGTGTCATTCAACTCAACAAATCAAAAATAGTTTCAAATTAATTGGATAGGTTATCAGGTAAAGTTAATAGAATTATAGTAAAAAACCATTACCTATACTCCTACATAATCTCTAAATAGATATTATTCTTACTACATAAAGCGTGACAAAATATTTCTCATAAAGTTTCATTATGGGGCAGCCTACACAATGACTTTACTGATTGTCTACGGTGCCGTGCATCATACATATATACACTTGTATACATCATATACATTCAGTCACACCATAAAGCACACTAAATAGAGCCATTCGAATACTTTCATTAATTGTAAAGTTTAAATTAAAAAATTAAAAAAAAAAAAAATTCTTGCCTATCTGCTTCTACTTTTATCTGGTTTTTCATCATGGCCTTCCCTTTAAATTGTAAAAATTCTATTAAAAACGAAATAAAAGGAAAGTTATGAGATAATACAACATCATAATTTATGATGTTAAATCTCATTCATTTTTCAATTAATTTATTGGAGGTAACATTAATTTATGAAGTTTATAATACAATAAGAAAACACTATCTTTATGCTGCCATTTATAATCTAGAAAATGTAATTTTCCAATGAATAAAAATAGTTATAATTTAAACATATGATGTATCTTACATGTTGCACTTAGCTACCTACAAGTTTTTCTTTTTCTTTTAGATAAAACTTTAAATAACTTGATAAACATTTCTTTAATAAATTCATTAATGTATCGTAGGCAATTTTAACTTTTTTATTTGTACAAAATATTATCGTTGGAGAAACTTCTTTCATTTCAATTTATTTTGCAAAATTATGTACCGACCTATACCTCACTTTACACACCTAATTGCAAGAATAAGTTTTTTTTTTTTTGCTTCTTTTTGTTCGAACTTTGTAAGCTTACGACTTATTACAACTACATACATAGAACAAACAATAATTAATGGTGAATATTTTAAATTAGCATGGGTAAATTATTTATTTGATTAATTTGAATGCTTACTACAGTAACTTCTGAATTAAAGCCAAAAGTTGTTTTGACCGAAATTTCCCACATATGTGACAAAAAGAGTGAAAGGCAATGGTGAACAAGTAAAACGATAAAAAAGATTCAAACCGCCGTAACTGTCACATGGTACAAGGCACAGTATAGAATATAACTGAACTGAAACAAAGAAAAAACTTTTTCCGCACTTTCTATCTTTTCGTATGTTTAACTTTTAATTTAAAAAGTAATTTATCGTTGAACAACAAGATGATAAATGACAATCATCTGATGCTGTGGCAAGATGTAGGTACCTACATACCTAAATTATGCTAAGATATTCAAATTTATTCAATGATCTTTTAAAACATAAAGTTATGTATGTATGTATGACACTTCAATGATAAAATTTATGCATCTCACAACTGCATAAACCTCAAAAAATACTCATGAGAATTGCAGTATCGTAATTTATAAAATAAATGAAAATATAAAAATGCATAGAAAATTTTTGATTTAAGCACAAGAAGAAATCTCATTTTTAATAGCTTCGGCATTAATATTTTACGAGTTGGACGTTTATTTCAAGATTATATTATAAGATTTTTATCGATATAATAATGTTCGATATTATACTGGAACTATCCTTAACTATGGACCAAATATATTTAGCATTTTTATATGCAGTGAAAATTAATAAATATACTAAGTTAAAGTATAAAATCTTTTTCAGCAATTTTACATTTATCTTAAAATTTCGTTATTGTGAAACTTTCTTGTTACACAAAAATACAAATTTCATATTTTGAGGATAAATTTGAAATGTCACAGGTTCCAGACCAACAGAAACTAGAGAGTTTAACACGCGTTTGTCTCTAGTTGGATTATTTGAATCTAAAAGGCCCGTGTAATTGGATTGCACTTAAAAACATACAAAAACGTCTAGAAATATGTCAAAATTATGGCAATATTTAAACAATTTCGATGAAATGACGAACATTTGAAGGGTTTACGTGAGGACACTTAAAATATCTAGTTGGGTTATAGTTCAAATTCAAATACGCTCAAAATGGAATGTCGTAAGGGTTTGTATTTTGATAAAAAAAAACGGAACGATATCACATCATTCTCCACTTCACCTCAAAGTTTTTTTGCAAGCATATTTTTGGGGATTTTTCGCAAAAAAACTATGAGTGCTATCGAAAAGTCGCATATAATAAATAATATAGAGAAAATATTGAAAAAATTTAATTTATTAAAAATTTCGACATAATAAAAAAAAAATTTAATAAATAATAGATTTTTTTGAAAAAAAACAAAAATGAATAGAAATAACTTCGCTTATGGTTGAAAATAATTTCATAATTTTGGTTTCGTTCCAGTTTTTGGTTCATCAAAAAAGAGCAGTTAATTTCGTTTTACAGTTCAGTTCAGATTTAATTCTATGATTGCCATAAAATTTTACTGTTATTATACTACCTAAGATATATTTTTACGTTACTTTATTAGTTTACTATTATGAGTAGATGTAAATTGAAATTCTAAGATGAATTTGGAGATATTATAAGCAAAGTTCAATTTCAAAAAAACATTCTTATTTCAGAAAATATTATTTTCTTTACTCATTGAGGGAATGGGGGTAGTGGTTGTATTTGTATAGGTAAAATATTCTTTTTTCGATTATTATCAAATAACACAAACATTCCTCAGAGTGAAAACTCACCCAAAATAATTACAGAATTCGCTTGTACAACATAACAAAATGATATATTTATTTTTTATTGTCAATTTCGACAATGTGCGTTCTCTGGCAAATATATGGAATAATTTATGACAAGGTCGCAATCACCATCAAAAACGCGAGTTGCGTTTGCAATCGCAATTACTAATGCTTCTTATAGTACTTAATAATGTACATATCATGGCAAAATTTCGACAATATGTCATAATTTAATATATTTTATTTATGCGAGAGACGTGGATTACACGTTATGAAGTTTATCAAAAAAAAAAAACAAAAAAAACAAAATCTCCAGAAAAATGTGGCACTAAACGTACGTGAATTATTTTCTAGAAATGATGGTAATTTCTGAGATCTGACACATTAATTTGATTATTGTTGGGTTTTTTATTTATACGCCAATAAAAAGAAAAATACCCACTTTCAATGCAACTTTTTTTGTTGAAAAATAATTTTCTTTAACGTCTGAAATAATTTTAATTTATTTTTTTTACGTTTTAATTTCATAAACACTTAAGTACGCACCCGCCTCTCCTCTTCACTCTAATTGATCGAGGCTTGATAGAAGCTTTTATTTTAAATATGTTTTTTTAACCATAACACCCAAGTTCATGAATATTTTTAATATTTTATTTAAGGAAAGGTTAAATTTTGTTGACATTAAATAAACATTTTTTATATGACATTTTTTTTCTATATGGATTGGTATTTTTTTTTTTACCTGGCTCGTGTACATTTTTTTATTAATTTTGTTTCTATTAAACTCTAACCTTAAATAACCCTTTTTTGGTGAAACAAAAAGGCCATTTTTTCTTAAATTCAGATTTTATATTTAAATTTTATTTTAATTTCAATCATTTTTTACCAAATTAAGTAAATAGTAATACATAATGCCGAAGAATGGTAGAAATTAAAAATACAAAGTTTCAAAACCATATCTTTAGTAATAAGAAAGTTCAAAAAACAATCAAAAAAAAACAATTAAAATGTTCAACAACCAATCTCTTTCCCATTTTCTTCCATTCAACCGTGACGTGAGATTTTTTTCTTAAAAATAGTCCAATGATGATGGGATATCAATAATTCTCACGAGACGCCACTGTTAACAGATTTAGCAATTTATTTTTTTTGAATAGAAAAGAAAACAAAGTTTGTTATACTTTTCATCATGGGGCATCACTCTCACATTTATGCCAGTATTTTTTTAAAATGTACTATACATAGCTGCACGAAAGATAATAAACAATACCCAAGGGTACTTCTTCTTTATGTACACACAAATTTTCTATATGTATACATTTATGTAAGCATCTAAATACTTTGAAATTTACAAAAAAAAAATCCTATTTAAATATTAATTTCAATAACCACAAAGAAAATTAAATTTGTGAACTGAAAATTAAATTACAACAAAAAAAAATAAATAAGAAAAAAATGTTAGACTAAATTTCAATCAATTTTCTATTTCAGATTTGTTATGGGTGCTGTTTTACCTTGTACTGTTCTTATGTTAATTATCTGTACAAACACAGTAATAACAGCTGAGACACATCATAAACGGAGTCCTCAAGGATTTCAAGTAAGTTAGGGTTTTTTTTTTTTTGTCGCAGTACTCATAATATTCATTAACTTACATTATTTTTCGAGGTAGAACTTTACAGCAGCTTTTAATATTTTCTATTAATATTTTATGTTGAAAATTGTACAAACGATCGCTATTGTTATTGAATATATATTTAATTGACCAAAGTTATTGATTGTACTATGCGAGCAATTCTTGTCGCAGATATTTTATTTTTTTATTTCGAGTCTATAAATAAAGGGTGATTCAGTTGTAGTATAGATCTTTAAGAGCGATTATTTCTGAGATGTCAGTGGTGTTTATTTATTTTTTATAAAATTACCATGTACTGGCTTTGGCAAATTTAGTCATGAAGCGATAAACAGTTGAACAACGCGCATTGATGAAAAACCTATGCAACGAGTCACTGTTTTGGTGGTGGTTTTTGGGCTGGCTGGCAGAGTGTTGCCAGAGGAGTCGGAGCTTTTGATGGATATTGTATTTTATACTTAAATGCCAAAGACTTAAGAATACGATGAAATAAACAAACAAAAAAACTTGCATAAATTTGTGTGTGCTTTTTTTAAAAAAGAAAATCTGCGGTCTTATTGAATCACCATTTACGAACGAAAAAGACATTTTTTTCAAGTGATGATTTATGTCGGAATCGTTATAGAAGTAAAACTCATTAAATAAAATTTGTTTTTAAGTGAGACATGTCTGATTAATTTTTAATGACTTTTTTTTCCCTCAATATTTAACCAACTTAAGGCAATTGTAGAGATGTAATAAAAAAGTTTTCGAAAAAAATTTAATTAATGACTTTTACTTCTATACCGAACAATATGTAGATTTTACATCACACCAATTAATGCACAATGTTTTAATCCCATATTTATATATAGACAACGTTTAATTTAATTTAAAATTCACAATTCTAGGGAGTTCGTGGAAAACGTAGTGTTGAGCATACAAATTCGCAAGAAAAACAAGAAGACTTTGAAAATAATCATCAAATTCTTGTAGCAACAACAACAGCACAAAATTTTAGAGATAATGAAATTAGAGGTCCCGAACTTTTGCGGTAAATAAATTTTTTTAAATTAAAAAAAAAAAAGCAAAATAAATAATATGTGTATGACAAAATCAATTGCAGTGGATTGGCACCGTTGTCTGTTGTAAAACGGGCACCTATGGGATTTATGGGAATGAGAGGGAAAAAAGACAATGAATATACAGAATATAATAGAAATGATGTTAACGATCTTGAGGTAAAGATAATTTTTTTTAAATAATTCATTGCCGAACGAAACGAAATTTTTTTTAAGGAACTGGATGAAAAACGACTCCTGAATAACTTTCCAATGAGATATATGCCTAAGAGAGCGCCATCTGGTTTTATGGGAATGCGAGGTAAAAAACAATTTAACGATGATTGGGGTATGGATAAAAGGGCTCCATCTGGATTTATGGGTATAAAATATTTTGTAGATATAAAAAAAAATCTATGCATTTATCGATAATTATTTTTATAGGAATGAGGGGCAAAAAAGAACTGAACGATATACTAACTCAACTAGAGGAACTAGATGAATTAACTAATAGTATAGGAGAATATGACAACAATTTCTATCAAAATCTACAAAATGAACGTCAAATGCTTAATGAACTGTACAATACCGATTCGATCCCATCAAATTATCTATATAAAGATGATGACGAGAAACGAGCACCATCAGCTGGATTCTTTGGAATGAGGGGTAAAAAATTATCAGACGATGACATTGATTTTGAATCGGTGGACAAACGGGTACCGTCAGCCGGATTTTTCGGTATGAGAGGTAAAAAATGGATTTATGATGATGCTCCGATAAACGAAGAAAAACGTGCACCAATGGGATTTCAAGGTTTGTCGAATTTATGAAAACAAATTTTTTTTATTAATTTCACACAAAAAAAAAGGTATGAGAGGAAAGAAAGATGTAAGTGATGTATTGTCATCTGAAGAAAAGAGAGCTCCATCACCGGGATTTTTCGGTATGCGTGGCAAAAAGGGACCAATAGTAGGTTTCATTAATAACAAATAAAATTGATTGCTTATTTGAAAAAAAAATTATTTAATATCAGGGTGCTGGATTTTTTGGTAGCCGAGGTAAAAAAGGACCGTTCGAATTTCGTGGTAAATTTGTTGGAGTTCGCGGAAAGAAAATTCCGCCAGGTTCATTGAGAAAGTTAGCAATGGATTTGGGCGGTTTGGATCTTGCTGATTTTCAACAAGCCTCACTGGTTGACGATTTTGAGTCAAATAAACGAGCGCCAAGTGGATTTCAAGGAATGAGAGGCAAAAAATGGACAGGTAAATATTGGAAATTTTCATTTACTAATTTAAGAAATGCTTTTTTGGGTCACAAATAATAGGGGTAGGTTTTAAAAAAATCCCATAATGGATATTCATTAAATTCTAGCATCAAAGATTATATTTAAAATTTTATTTCTATCTATGCTTAATTGCTTAGTCATACTTCTTAAATATTAAAGTTACCTCCTACCTAATCAAAATCAACACAAAAAAAAAATTCTACAATTTAGACAAAAATTATAGTGCTGGAGTTTTAACATAATTTGTCGTTTCATTTTTAAAAGCATTTTTGCATAATGCAAATTTAAAAGAAGAAAAAATCGCCATTAAAAATGTAATTTTTTTTTTTTGAGTTTAAATTTCGTATATCTCGTACAAATACGTGTAATGACTGTGGAAAATGCACTCCTTTTATAGACATTTCATTTACCTTGCCGCTTAGGCATTTTAATTGAAAAAGGCATTGAATTAGAGTTAGTGGGATTTTAACGCGCTCTATTTTGTTTTTAAAACCATTAAGCGTTAAAAATTTTTCCAAACTGTCACTATATTATGTACTATAGGACACTATAATAGTGAACTATACAAAACAAATATCTATGTACTGTACACATAAACCCGGCAAAAAAAAAATATCTATACATATACAGACACATACCTACTCTATGTATTGCAACAGGTGTCCCATTTAGAATTTATGCCAAACGATATAGCCGGAATATAAATTAGGGTAGATATGGGGTTGTAGATATTCTCTGTGTACATATTTTGCTGTGACTGTGTACATATGAAAATTCAGGATTTTTCTTTTTTCATTCTTTTTTCTTATTTTTTTTGACTTATGTTGGAGTTTTAAACCAAAACAATTGTATTTTTGAATAATTTAAATATTCGATAGATATGTACATTTAACATTAACAGCATGAGTTGAGTATATAGTCACACAAATCTTTTGAATAATTTACTGTTTCTTTTTGTACATATCATACCTATACCTATACAAATACATAAATGCACAAAACAAATATGCCTAGTAATACATTAGACATTAGATATTTTTTTCTGCTTTGCCGAAAATATTTTTAAAATTAAATTCAAGATTTAATGTTGACAAAGACGTACAATAAAAATGTTCAATATGTAGGTTACTTACTAGAGGTTACTTTACCTTGCGTAAAACTATTGAAAAAGCTTATTAAAGAGTAAAGTCGAGTATGAGTATTTGTATGGAGGAGAAAAAATTAAATGATAATGTGTATTTAATATTGGGTTGGGGGTGATTGATACGCCTCGACCTATTTAGATCAATTGTGAGTTGTGTTGCCAGAGGAGCCGGAGTTTCTTACTTCTATCTTCATGGAGCCACTCCATTATCTAGAGTACCTCCTCAAGTCTAGTTTTCTTTAGAAATTATAGGATCTTAAGTGGATTTAGGAATGGAAGGTCCCTCTCGACAGTGATCTCTTCTTTTGAGGATGAGTGCTTCGCATTTCGGGATGAGATGTATTGGGGTTTCATTTGATTCTTCACAGAACCTGCACATGCCGCTTTCTTCCAGACCCAGCTTCTTTAGTTGTTCCTTAATAATGTATACGTCCGATTTTTTTGGTAGTTTATTTAAACATATTTTGACTCAAAAAAATATTTCTCCGAAAAAGGAATTTTACATTTTTCAAATTTTTTTGGAAATCATATAGAAAAACAAAGTAAAATAATTTTTAACTCAGCTTAATAAAGCTGTAACATTTCTATCAATTTTTTTATTTATATTTTTCGTAATTACTGTGCATTAAAATAAAAAAATAAAAAATAGAAGTATTTTTAAGCGAATTTATTGAGCTTTCAGAAGATCAATTAAAAATTATAGACTGTCTTGGAAAATGTATGAGAAAAATTAAAAAATATATGAGAAAATCTGACCATGGTTAAAAAATAAAATTGAATTAAAGGAAACCATCACTAAGTAATCTTAAAATAGCATTATATATCTTTAAAAGAAGAATATATTAGAATATTAACTGGGTTATGCACCAAGAACTGCAAACATTTTTGTTTTTTGCAAAAAAATGTTTTTTTTATTAAACAAACTACTCAAAAACATAGATCTCATCTAAAATTCCATTTACTTATTTGAACCGGTCTACTGAGTATATATGTGCCATCAGGGGCGGCTCTTCCATAATTCAAACAATGCACATTACTCGGGCGACAAAATAGAAAATTCCTAATTAATTAAAAAAAAAATTAATTTCTAAACTTAAAAAAAAACGTTTTTATTTGAATGATAAAGAAATTGCTGTAACGATGAAAAAATGCCGGTAAACAAAAACTAAATTAACTATATGGGGGAGATAAACATTTTCACTGCGTTTAATAAGTAAATTCCGTCCTGCCTCTACCTAGTATAGCGTAATGCGGCAGAGTTTTTTAAGCAACAGCACATTTTTGCACAATATGTCAAATTACGTAAAGCTGACCGTATGTTTACCGTATCTATTTATTTGTTATCTCTTTCTATCTGTATCCAATGTTTTTTTTTTTTCAAAGTATAGGAATTATCTACACTGTGTAAAATATAAACACATAACTCGAAATAAATCATTTTTAGTAGAGATATTTGATTGATTATTCGAAAGTCTAATATATTTATTTTAAAATTTGATTTATATGTTTTTGCTTTAATTCAGAAGAAATCACAGATTTTATTATGTTTTTAGTCTGACTAACGGAATATTGATTTATTTATTTGCATTAACCTTTGTATAATGATTCAATTTTGGAAAATTAATAATTTATTCTACTTTTTACAGATTTCTCAAATGACGAGTAGGTAATTCAACAAAGAAAATACCAAATTATTTATTTAAAAACATAAAAAGCAAAAAAAAAAAAGCATCACCAAACAAATATACCACACAATAAGGAATATTACCTATGTTCTTCATCATATTTATTATCCTCTACTAAAAGCCAAATCAAACAAAAATCTAGCAATGTTTATTATTAAAAATAGGTTCTAAAAAAAAAAAAAGATACTAATTACAAAATATTCTAATATTTATTAATTAATAATATATTGTTGTTAAAATATGATTATAGACAATTAAAAAAAAACCATTTATTTATAGAAAATTTCCTGAATTATTTAAAAAAAAAAATTTAAAAACAGTCATTCTAAAGAAGTGATATATTTATGGCTGGAAAATACATCGACTTCTTTTGAACACACAAATTTTTTGCTAAAAGAAAAAAAAAACTTTGTAAAATAGTCATTTCTATATGTATGTAATAATTACCTAAAACTTATGTAAAAATGTATTATATTTTTAAAAATAAATGTATGCAAACGTTTAAATAAAATAACAACAAAAATATTATAATAAACATAAATATCTACCAATACATATCAAAAATAATTAAATAGCAGAACAAGTTATTCAACAAAGTTAATTATTATTTTTATTGTAGTGTAGTGACCTCTAATCGTACCTATACCTACCCCGGCATTACTACAATAAATCGCATTAATAGGCTGTTGTTGGACAGATTGAAAATTTTTTTTAAATTTTTTTTACTACATTTTAAAACTCCCTAAACACAGAAAATGATCTGAGACCACGGCGACGGCTAACAATCGTCTGAGTGTGATTGAAGGTGATAGTCCTCTATGTGAGGGAAAGCAAAATTTAGCTGTTCGAATTTGCCCCTCTTGGAGAAAAATATTTTTACCAGTGCAACCAGTGATTAACTTATTTTGGGAACGTAATGCTCGGTAGCGTTGGTTTTATTTTTGCATATTGAAAGTTAGGAAATTCTTACTATAATTCACATAACTCCCTTAATTGTTGAAATATTTTAATAAAGATAATCATATTTTAAGTAGAATTTAATTTTCAATCTTTTTCGCCTTATCAATTTTTTTTTGTATATGATTATTTCAACAATTAAAGGAGATGAGCAGATTATAGTAAAAATTTCAAAGGTGGTTGACAAAAAATAAAACACTCACCATCACCATCCTACGTCACTGTATTCCGAGTAGAGAAAAAACCAATAAGGACAAAGTTATAGATAATAACAAAAAATAAGCATTTTTCTAATAGACGAAAAAGCTCTAAACCTAACCCATAAGACTTAAGGCACTAGTTACAATTAATTTTATAAAAATAAAACCAAAGGAAAAAAAACAATCTTTTTTTTCATCTACCAACAAAATTAGATTTCTAACAACAGCTGCTTTATGTGACGTTTTATTGGAAATTAATGGTTCTACCAAAGTTGTAGTGTAGATCATAAAAAAAAATCCTTTAAAATGTGTATAAATAATGTATAGACATAAGGACATAAGGATTAAATTAAAGGATTTTTTATGCTCTACAACTTTGTAGAACATCATTTTCCCATAAAATGTTATATGTAAACAAGTTATTGAGGAAAAACTATAAAATTGCACCTACTTCACCCATTAGGCCGTTTGAGCCAAGGTCAAATATATTTTTCCCATTTCTCATTCTTAGTGGGACTATTACGCAAACTTTTTTGTAGTCAGAATTTTAGGATTTCAAAACTATCGACACATTCAATTGGGCCACCCATTTATAATGAGTGTAGTTTTCAATTAAATCTCTATTGAAGTGCTGCCATTCCATATTTTTTATAGGTTTTCGTCAGAGTAGATAAAAATACGGGTTAAATATAAAACCCAAACTTAAAAATTTTAATTCTTTTATTTTTCTTTGATAGTTCCCAATAAGTATACATAAATAGATAAATATAAATAACATTTAATTAAATTAATTAAATTTATAAAACAACAACGATGCATAACCATGTAAAATAACAATCAATTAAAAGAAAAAAAAAATTTGTTCTATTTTGTCAATCAGAAGAATTATTTTATTTTTATTTAGTGGACATTTATTTTTTTACACCATTTTGGGCAGTAATAATTCGATAATTTGTTCATGGTTAATAGCCAAAAATATATTCAAATATTCTACTACAATTGTGTTGTCCGAAAAGCCTAACAAAAAGTTAAGTCCCACTAGTCTAAAGACAAAAGATAAAAATCCAAAACCTCTATTTTGGAATTTTGTATGAGATGGAGTGTAAGTGCTTCGAAGCAAAAATGTGGTTTTTAATTTAATTCACATTTTTAAGTAGCCTCATAAATTTCGAGGTGTTGTAAAATTTATTTTTTATTTTGTAGGGCAGTTATTGGACCATTTTACCTTCGAAGAGATATGAATGGTGATGAATTTATTTAAACAGATTTTTTAAATATCACATTGAAAATGAATTAAAAAAAAAATTTTAGTCTTTTTTTATATATAAAAAAAAACATAGAAGAACTAACTTAAAATTACCTATGGTTTTATTATTAACTATGCCCATACCGCGAGTTGAAAATTCCCTGAAAACCCCAGCTGAACAACAACAATGGAAAGCGAAAATAAAGCCCCCCTCCCGTCTGCAGTGCACCAGTGGCACTTTTTATTATAAAAGAATGCAGACGTTCTATAAGACAAGACTACTCGATAATAATTAAGGTTAAAAATTTAGTGAATTTCAAGATGTTTGTGGTTCCAGACGATTCCAAAACGTCACAACATCAAATATTTGAGGAAATTCTACTTACAGGTACCTATATCGTCGATGAGTAAAAATATCTTTAATTAAATTCATAATAATAAAAAAAAACAAAAAAGATTTTAGATAAGATAAGGTGAAGTTCAAACTTACATAAAGAAAAATTTCCAATGCCCTATTGTCCATCTATCTTCTGACTGACTGACTGACACTATGCTCTATTATATCACATATATTCACTTGTTTTAAAAACAATTAAAATTTTAGTATGGAAAAGCGATTGTGAGAATCGTAAAAAATTTTTTTAATAAAATTAACATTTATCGATACTATAATAAATCATCAAATATACACTCCGAAAAAAACAAGGAATTTTTTTTTTTTTTTTAAATCACAACAAGCCTCAATTTTGTATAGGAATTCGTTCAATCCATCTTAAAAATCATTTCTACGTTTTACAACAAAATTAATTTTAAAATTAATGAAATTAGTTTCAAATATTCGAGTATAAATGTTAGTGTAAAACGATTTATGTATGTATATGTATAAGTGCGCTTTTAGTTACATATATATTGTGTATTGTATATAAATATATATGTATGTATGTATGTATGTATGTATATCATATACTGTTGTTTAACCAATGTCGCGAGTAGCTATTTACAACAGTTAACTAGTGCAGAGTAACTTTGCCGAATAAAATATCACATCAAAATTATAAAAATTAAGCACTCTTTGGCAACAGTATATCTAAAAAAAATGGTTTTTAAAAAATATATTACATCCTACGAGTATTATTTTAATAGTTCACATAATAACAATGCTATGCACACACCACCAAACACTCATTTCGGTAACTAATCGGTTAGTGGTCGGATCAACAGGACTTTTTTTTTTGTATATAAATTTTTAACTGCGTATTTTTAAAATTAATTTGTTCTCTATATATTATGTGTAATGGCGCACTTGTGGTATATATATATCTCTCTCTCTCTATCTGTATACTTTTTAATCAAAATATAATTAAAATTTATGTTTATAGTGTGTGTGTGTACATAGCTGAAAGACTTTTTTTTTCCACTTAAAAAATATTTAACCAAATCATAATGTCACTTCAGTCAATGATCTACTGGTCGTCTCCGATTTTATAAATGCCTCGTTTACATTTCGATATTGTTTGGCTGTACAATTTCCTGGCGCTATTGGTGAACTGTCATTGTGCATTACTAAGTCAAGTTGAGATTCAGACAGTTGATCGTTTGCAATCAATATGTTTAATTTATCGTCATCATTTACATTATCAGCTATAAATAGAATGTGTTTTTTTGATTATGTACTATACCTACATGTAAATTTGTTGGTTTACAGTTGCGGTTTGTTTGAATTTGTCGCAGGAAATGTTTTTTTATTTTTGTTGTTGTTGATATTTTAAAGATTTTTAAATCAAATTTTATGCTAATTGATATTTATAGTAAGTGATCACAAAAACAAAATATTTGTACGATTCATATTTGCCTAACTAATTTTCTTAATTATAAATTTAAAAAATAAATAAATAAATAATAATTAATAGATATAAATAAAAAATAAATAAAAATATTCAAACACCTAGATTTTCAAGAGCCATTTTTGCTTTCTGCTTAGCTGTTTTTAAAAAATAAACAAAATAAAAAATAATAAATAAATAAAATAATAAATAAATAAAAATAAAAAATGGACGTTCATTACATGCAGATAACGAATCGGCCCTATCCATAGATCTTATGGCGCCTTACATAACCGCCATTTTATATATACATTTTATATATATCATTTCGCTCTTTTATCCCCATATTCATGCTTGCTCGTAACGCCATCCTCTAAACTGGTCTCTAGTTACGTGACAAATTCAAAATGGCAATGGAACCCAGCTATGCGCCATCCATAGATTATATTACTCTATACTCTAGACTAGATCTATGGTTTTATCTCAGTTTGAAATCCTACAAGAAATTATATTCCTACTAACAGAGTAATTTTATTTATTTACAAAAAGGAACAGGAGAAAATAGGATCTATTCAAAATTCACCGTTAATTTCTACAGTGTTTCTTAAAAGTAGAGCTAACCAATTGAAAAAATATCTAATTTATTCCTGTCTTTTTCGTATGCATGCAAGTTGTTTCATAATGCTACGTTAAGATTCAATTTTCAAGTTTAAATTAAGTAAAATGTTTGATTAAAATGAATCCCACATATACGCATTATATAACAACAACAAAAAACAATTATGTACATTTCGAACCTTATCGGATCTAAATTGATACCCATCAAAAGCTATAAACCTCAATTACGATCATTTCTCACAAACCATCACTGTAATTGTATAGTATTTGAAAAAGACAACAAAAAAGTTACCATTTTTAGCTCTCATCGACTCCTGTTTAATAATAATCTCATTTGTAATGTATGCCTCCCGTCTTATTTGATCCCTGAGCTGTGGTGACATATCTGGTATACACCATCGAACCATTATCATAACCAACGCTACGACATTCTATGAGAAAAATTTCCGTTTTGTTTGTTTTTTTTTTTTTTTTAATTTTCTAAATCTAAATCATACCTCAAACACAACGACAAATGCTAATCTGGCTGCTAATATATTCCAAAACAATGCCGTCTTATCATACCGCTTATCTGACCATGGTGGTTCACGATAATCTGGATATCGGCACACTTCAACATTGTACTCGGAAATATGCGGTGCACTACCGACTTGTAAATCGCTCGTATTGAAATAAGACAGCGAATGATTTAGGTAACCATTTAAGGAACCATCTGGTGATATTTGTACACGATACACCATCCGTGGTATAAAATCAGATGTAAAGGCAATAATGAAACCCTGCGCATATAATTAATGATTTTTTTTCTATTGTTCTTATTATTATTATTTATTTACGTTTGTGATTACGCTCAATTTCCCGATGCTATCTAAAATTCGATACCAAACACCAATATTTCGTACTCTCTGCGTTACGGGACGTCGATAAAATGTTAGAAGTTTTTTGGCATCCAATCGCATTTCGAGTATGTTATTTAAGAGAGCAAAAAATGGGGCCAATGGAAAGGCCGCAACGAAAATTGTTACAAATCCATATTGAAGAACTATAAATCAAAATTAACCAGAACATTTTTAGAAGCAAAAAAAATAAAACCAACAACAACAAAAAAAACCAAATAGCAGCATAGAGCGCAACATGCCTATTCTTATTATTATCATACCCCTTCCCCCCCCCTCTCTATTCATTCTGCCAATAGTACAACACATTTTTAAGGCAAACATCGTATATGTTTACTTCACCTCTCATTCACTTTCACTGTTACTGTCGATGACTTACATCGAAAATTGAAGGGGTATTGTAATAATTTGATTTTAAAATCAATTATCTTAACGTTTTTAATTGATTTGTGAAGAATTCAAGTGATTTGTATAGAATTTCGCGTCCATTTTCACATTTTTACTATGGAACACCTAAAAGTAGCTAAAATTGTCTTCTCACTATTTCATTTAGTTGATTTTTAAAATAATTAAAAAATAGGGCTATAAGCCTCGGTCGTTAAAAATAGATTATAGAAAAAAATGAATTCCAAAAAAGTCATTTACCAAAAAAAAAAATGTAATAATCCCAATGGAAAAGTAAACGCAAAAGGCTTATTTTCTGTAGCATTTCCAAGCCTACATACTTCTACCGATAAAATTGGAAAAAAAAATTTTTTTTGGTACTCACCCATTTCCAAATATTCAGAAAATAAACTTCTTGGGCCCCATTCAATCAATTTCAAATCTCTTAACCATCGTTGGCCGTCCTTTTTTATAGACCCAGTGCTCCTTTTCTTCCATAACTTACAACAAAACAAAAATCATTTGCTTATAATTACCCAAAAAAGAACAAAAAACTTACCCTCAACGAATAAAACCATTTTTGAAATTTCGGAAGCAACATTTCTAGCATTGTATTGAACGCTTGCTTGCCAACCATAATAATAGCCAATTGAATACACAATTCCATAAGGCAACCACCAACGCCACACTTAAAATTATTATCTTATTAACAATAATAACAACAACAACAACAACAACAATTTTATACCTCTTCTTGACGAAAATTAAAAAGTTTAATATATTTTCCCGGGTAGCCGATAAATTTCCCCTTAAAAAAGGCAATGTAGAATATCGATGCGTAGTAATTAACAAATTGTAGCAGGTAAATCTTAAGTGTAAGCGAATCATCGAATTCAGTTTGTGTTCTAAGCAATTCAAATTCCGTCAAATACTCCGCAAGCCAAGTGTACATCTGCAGGAGAGCAAAAAAAAAAAAATTAATCAAAATTTTGAAATATTTTTTTTATAAACCAAAATTTCCTTACCCAATTGAAAACAAAAATCAAACAAAGATTAATTGTAGCGGCCGTGGCAGTAGTAAATAGAATGGCACCGGACGTTGTGACCGAATCACCGTACACACTGAGCGCGGCCAACATTGACATTCTATAGAGAACGACACCCAAAACAGCGGCTACGGCCAATGCCACCAATAGCAGTACAATGGAAAAACTAAAAACGGTTGCCGGTAATTTCATACGCCAAAATGGCGGTTGCGGCTCTTTCGCATTGGTCACATAGTCAATGCGGACTTTTTTCACATGTGCCAATCGGGCCAAGTAATGCGGCCGAGGATGCTCTTCGTGCACATCGAAACCAGTTAAATCCCAACGATGCGTTATTTCGGCTGAATATCGTTTCCATAGTTCCAGAAATAGAGTTGCTGTGTAAATAATGTACGAATGTTGAAAAATATTTGCTAATTTGCTAGATTTAAATATTTCGTACCCCAAAATGACATGAATATGGCAAAAAATACCGTTGTAGGATTATCGATTAGATATGCTATCCTGGCATGCATACAGGTTTCCGTTAAATTCCAATAGTCACACCAGTGATCACATAACGGGCACATTTTGATGTCAAGTTTGCCGGAGCATATGTCTTGGCTGTAAGAAATTTAAATAAAAAATTACATTTTTAACCTTCATCCGGGCGCGCGGAGTTAATAATAACAAATAACGCGCTGCTGCGTGATTGGCTTCTTTACATGGAAAATTATCACGCGCTCAAGCATAATGAACAGTGAATGTGTGGAAGATTGTTAAAATTAAATATGGCGAACTCAACATAATAATCCAAATTACAATTTGTCTACTTACGTTGGCTTATGGCTATCCATAGTAAACCAAGCATACAAAAAACATGCTACACCGACGATAGACGCCAACATCAACATATACGTATAGTACCCCAGCCAGGCAAAATATAAACCAATTTTCACACCAAAATATTCTCGAATATAATCCAACGGTTGGTAGCGATAAAATTTCGAAACGGCTGCCCATTCTGTGCACAGCAAGTATCGCATACTTCCCGGTATATTAGCCTCACCCTTTAAAATAATCACAATCACAATTAATTACAAAATAGTTTTGGCATTTTTTTCTCCTCTGTGTACGTACATCGTGCAGTGGATAGGCGGCATTGTACACCCCATCCGATATTAGACGAGATATACCGAAACCGTAGCTGTCGTTCGTTTCAACCGTAAATTTCTTTCGATCCAAAATAAATTGAACGATTCGAGATCGAACGGCAGTCGTAAAAAAACTTGACTGTTGCAAATCGAATCTACGCATAAATAAATAATAAACATTAAAAAAAAAAAAACGATTCTTTGTTAGAACTTAGAACACTTACAAATATTCTTTGTCTCGACTGTAGACAGCCGTAAAACGATGTGTTCTAGTTGGAAAATGATTTTCATCGACTAAAATACGTTGGGCAAATTTCGTTCCAATACCTCGAATTGTTGAATACAATGATGACGTTTTGTTTTTAACTCCTTCAAAGCCAGGAATCTTAAAGATGGGAAATTATACTGTGTGTGATACATGCCAGTAAATTAAAGAATATTTTGTTAATCAATGCCGGAAATAAAATTAAAAAAAAAAAAAACTAAATGATGGTCGGGTAGTATTAATGGTGGTTATACTGTTGTGCCAGTGGCGAAGCGTCAGAAGGCTCTGTCTCATATTATGTGCATTTTTTCTTTTTTTACACATACAAATTTCGTTGATTTTTAGTATTAGAATTCGAATAATAGAATAAAGAACCAGTGTCAGTCTATAGCTAAGGAGTTATTAGTATTTTGGATTTTAGTACATAAAAATTGAAAAATTTCATTTAACAATAGAAAGAACAAAAAAATATAAAAAAAGAATTCATCATCACCCTTTATTTCATCTACGGATCGCTACTGCTACTTTCTCTCTTTAAATGCAGTTCTATCAATTTGAAAAATGTTTGAATCAGAAAAACATCCTTCTTTTGAAATGTCAAAGCCAAACAATGTCACCCACCCGCCAATCAAATTATTTTTCACGTAAAAATTCTTATTTTTTACTGATGGAGGCTATCGTACCGGGAAGTCTGAAGAATATCTGTAGATATTGGACATTGGTTTTTGTGTTCGCCACAAAGATGACGAAATTTTTCGTTCGAATTGGATCTCAACAATAAAACAGAGAATTTTCTTATTGAAAATTGTTTTTCCGTGATCTTTCTTGCATTTTCCATAGACCTTAGGTTTACTTTTTAAAATGTTTGGTGGACAGTCTTGACAGTGACACGTTTTTATTGATTTTTTGGGAAAATTCAATTAATTTTAAGAACCGACATAGATCGACCGCCTGGAAAGGAATTCCAAAGTTTTTTTTCATTAGTATAAAATTTGGCATATGATGATTTCCTAGTCAAACCAAATAGAACTTCTAAATCTATCTAAGTTAGACAAATCAAAATGATCAAATCAAATCAAATTATGAAGAAATAATCATGAAAATCGAGTGACGCTTCAACCTGATCGGATGTGGAATGAATGTTAAACTAATTTTATGTTAATTCTAGCTAATAATGGTCTTTTACAAAAAAAAAAACATTATTTATTGGAGATGAGCAAAACTCAAATCTGTGATTATTGTCAGTATAAAAAAAAAATCATTACATCAACAATGAACGTGTGGTGAAAAAAGCGAACAAAGTTTTCCTAGCCATTCATGGGTTAATTTAAATACATTCTGAAATTATTTCCAGTGTATGAGAAACGAAATTTACAATCTTTTCCGGTTTGTCTAAATTTCGTTTCGCATAAAACTGTATGCTAAGCTTTTATGCTGGGATTTAAAAATGTTTGGTTGGAGTATTGGCAATAAAATTGTAAAAAAAAAAAAATTAAAAAATCCATAAATCACCATAAAGCAAATCAATCTAGCAAAATTCGGTTAGGTCGTGCTGGTTTTTACTACAATCTAAATATTAATCGCATGATACTTAGGCAGCAGACATTAAAAAAATGTACAAATAAAGCCAAAGCTGCAGTAACAACAAGCAAAAAAGTTAACAAACAATCGAACCTTGTGCGTAATGTAAAGTGCGGCATTTGATATAGAGCTGAGTCGGTTGTTTTTGTGTACGCTACAAAGAGACTGTGAACAGCAATAAAAAAATTCTAATAAAAATCGTTAAACTACCAATCAAGTGAACAATTGGGGGCTCAGTAAAGCAATAAAAGAAAAATTTTAAGTTTAAATTTCTTGGAAAATCAACGAAGAACAATAAAAAAACCCGTAAAGAAGGAATAATTAGCTGCGCCGATTATAGGAGTATGTATTTGTTGATTATCAACGACTTTTTTCTTTTGATTGCAGCGCCATAACGGTAGATAGTGGTCCCTTTTAGTCTATACATAAAATCTTCATTTTTTTATTCTCTATCATTTTTGTCATATTCATTTTTTCGATAATCTAAATATTTTTCAAGTAAATGATTGAAAACCGTAGAAATGACATAAAATTGATTGCAGCGCCATATCGGTATGTCATGGAATTTATTGGTCTATGAAAAAAATCTTCATTTTTGTATTCTCTATAATTATTGTCATATTCATTTTTTCCACATTCCGACTACTTTTCGAGTAAATGGTAAAAATTAGGTGCACACTGTACCACAGCCTCCCCTATACTTTGTTCGATTTCCTCCAAAAACAATAAAGATTTTACTCTCCGACTACAGAAGAAACTGTCAAAATGTCAGCAAAAACTTATTAATCAATTTGTGGTCATCTTTCGAAAATTTTTCTGAAGACCACCCAACGCACCGCTAAAGACTAATCCTGTATGCACCTATAGGGTGATACATAAGTGGTACTCGACAAATAACAGAATTTTACCAGTTTAGAATGGAATTTTGCGAGGAATTTGTAATTGCTGAATGACAACAACCTCACCTTTAAATATAATGATTCCAAACACTGAATTTGCCTCCCCCCCGTCCATTCTTTCTACCTTCCAAAAAATTAAAACAGAGAATAGAACAAAAAAAAACCCATGAGTCGGTTAGTGACGGTGATCAGAAAAATACAAGAAAGCAGAGAATTAAGGACTGAAAGAAAGATAAAGTGAAAGTACGAACAATTTAAAAAGAACAACCACCAGATAAACCTCCGTCCTAAAAATCCCCAAAAAAAGATTTACATGTCAAATATTTCAAACCGGCAAATTCTTAAGCGCCATCCTCTAAAGTAGAACAAAAATCATTATCATTCTAATGGTAATTTTGGGAACTAACCTCTTTCATTGGCATTCGAAATTTTAAAATTTCAGCATAGCGTCTCAGCACCTCCATCGGAGCATGTATCTACAAAACAAAAATAAATAAACAAAAACCCAAAAACTAAAAAAAAACACCCAAATCGTACCTTAACAAAATGTAGTTCCCCTTCAAAAACGGTTGGTTCCAGTTCAAGACCCTCATTGAAAAGATTCTCCTCAAAAACGCGACGTTTTTCGATGTGACTATTTTCAATTTCTTCCTCTTCGTCAGCGGTCCATGCCAAAATATAATCAATCGATCGGATGCCATCATTGAATAGTAAGGAACTGCTAAGAGTAAAACGATTTCCAAATGGATGCGATGGAACTTGTTGCGGTCCATTTGGTTGTAGATTCTCAGGCTTATCTCCGTTTGATTTAGGCGAATTAAGTCTATTTTGTGGAGTTTTTTTTTTATTAAATAAATGGCTGATCGGCACAAATAGAAAGAAAATTCACACAAATAAACTGAATTGCACTTTAAATGAAAATTAGTAAAAGCTGCTAAGGAAACATAACTGACATAACATCGATCATTCCCATAGCATTTCTAATTTAACATTTGGATTATGCATTCTATGTTATCAGCTCAGCTATTTCCACAAAAATTCGAACTGGCACCACTGATGAAGAGAAAAATTGCTGTCAATAATTTGACTAGTGTCCCAACGGTGCTCATAAAATATTAATATTCAAGGATCAAGCGAAGTCACTAATTTTCGACCGAGGTCTCCGTTAAAATAAACTTCAATTATCCATAGATCCATAGATAGCATATTGTTCTCCCACTCGCATGCAAAGTTTCCCCTTAAAGCTCTTTGAATTGTTTGAATCCGAGTGAATGCGATTGATGTAGTTCAATTTACTTGCACCATCAAGTTTAATGTTACCACCATTAGAAAGAAACCTCTCAGCACTATTTTCCTCTAAACCACAAAGTCCCCTCTGAGGGGGGCCATTTCTTTACTATCGCCTTTAGCCCATTTCATCCCAAATTATTTTGTTTGTGTCTTTGTCATATAAATAGGACCATGGGATGAAATGGGTTAATTTCCGCAGGGATGAAACCAAAATTCAGTATTAAATAATAATGATTTCTTAACACAAGCCTCCCCCTCCACTTAGCTTTAATCACCGCTAAAAATAGTTTACTAACAGAATTTCTCATATATAAAGAGGTGGTGCAATTCATTGGCCACCTACTGTAGATTACTAATTCTTCGTGTTCGTGTTCCGTTTGAACGTGTTTTCCTGGCGTAAGTTAATTTAGTTCATTTTTTTGAATACAGTAGAATTCCGTTAATCCGGACTACTTGGGGCTCTAGGTCTAATAGTTTCTTTATTATTTTTATTTTGAAAATGCGCTTGTCTGAATTTAGCGAAGTCCGGCGGTTTAATGGGGGTCCAGATTAACGAGGCTCTACTGTATCTGTTTTTGTTTTCCTTTTTTTCGTAAATAACGGAATGATTAACAAAACAACAAAAATCAACAACATTAGCTCAAATCAAAATGCACAACAACAAAATCGTGAGCTTAAAATTAATTTATTGTTAAATATAAATTAAAAAAAACATTAAAAATCAAACCCAACTCTATTTGGAAATGTATGACGTCTGATTAGTAATAAAACACTTCAAAACTGACGTTAATTAATTCTCCCAAAAACAAACGTTGTCTTTGTGTTCTAGACACGACAAAACTCACTTATCATTGGCAAAAAGATCATATTCATCAATCGAATCCAAGGTGTGACATCTTTTAAGGGATTGTCTGTTGGTAAAAAATAAAAAAAAAACATTTGGGAGGTAACACGAATACCAATGGATGAGCAAATATTAAAGTAAATACCAAATAATTAATTAATACGAAATTCTTTGTTGAATGTTTGCTTAACTTAAACACACGAACACATTCGTTGCACATAATGATGACCAACATCTTAATTATGAAGCAGAAAATCCAAGTATCTGTTCTCTTCTCTTCTTCGTTTAGCTCTACATTCCGGTATGGCAATTGGCCATCTCTGCGACTTTCCACCATTCCGTTCTGTTTAGGATTGCCTCTTTCCAGTTACGGACACCAAGAATTTAAAGGCCTATGCATTACCCCGTCTAACCCACCCTGCATGAGGTCTGTCTCGCTTGCTCTTGTATATGTTTGGGTCGATTTTGTTTCCTTTCCGCGTACATTCTAATAAGGTATTCGGTCCACCTTTTATCCGTTGTGTCTTAGCGATTCTAACTATAATCCTCATTGAGCTCATTTAATTCTTCGTTTGACTGTTGTACAAATACTCTCTAGCCTCCCGTGGAATATCCTCCGAAGAGCGTTTCTTTCAAATAATCGGAGTTTTTTGCACATCTGGTGAGTTTTTTATTGGCATGCAAATTTCTTTCATTGTTTGTCCGAAGCAGAAAAATCTCATCATCAAATTTTCGCCACTTATTCAGTCTTTGATACAAATTTGTTGTAAAAACGAATAAGATGACCATCTAACGTTAACCCTTATAGGATCACCCATTAAAAATGAATGTAAAATGGTTATTTTCACACATCTTAACTCTTAAGCAGAAGACAGTATCAAGTCAGCCTGGTAAACCGACAGATGCTGAGAGCAATTGGTTTATTGTGTCGAACTCTTACCATAGAGCTTTTGAGCGTCCAGATATCAGTATGATCTCCTATTCGAACTGCTTTCAATGGTTCCGCTTCTTGAAGAAAACCTCTTAGAATCTATTGTTTAGGGCTTAGTTATACCGGGCACCGGACACAAAGCGGACGGCAAATTTTTTCTCCAAAATCCAGAGTGCTCCGTAAGATTTCCAGTACGAGATCACGAAGTCCAACCGTACCACCACCACCACCCCCCCCAACACCAACATAACATAATTCCTTATGGAGATACAAAATCGTGATTACCATTGGTTTTTCGGACACGGTAGCAAAGAAGTCAAGACTGCACTATATGGAGTAGAGTAGAAGCAATGTTGAATAATACCCTAAACAAATACATGATCAATATCAAGAACAATATGTACTGAATCGGAAAAAGGTTATAGAACAAAAGGACAATGGGGTCCAACTTGTGGCTTATGTGCCGGATAAATTTTTTAGTATCCAATACCGATCATGATGTACTTAGTTGTATCCCCAGAACAGTAGATGGATTACTACTAAACCCCCCCCCCAACCCAAGAGTCAACAGAAGTTGAGGTCATGATCGTCTGGTGATCAAATTTTAAAATTAAAATTGCATAGAACTCACATAGAAGAATTACTTATGGGATAAGATAAAAAAAAACAGAATCTGTTATAAATCCAGCAAGATCCCAAGATAGCGATCAGTTAAAATTAGTATGTGTGTCCCTGTTTCTTATCCAGATCCGTTAAATTTCAGTTATTAATGATCCACAATTACATTTTTGAAAATAGCCAGTCTCTCAAATGAATGTGGAACAAAATTTAAATACTAAAAAATTCAAATATCCACCAGAGATAACTTATCACTGTCTGTGGGAACAATTTTCAAAGAATCGTTTATATAAATCAATCGGGAACGTAAATTAAAAAAGAAATAAAATTTTTATTTCGAATCTTCAAGCCAAATGCTCATAATTTTTTCGCAGATATGACGTGAAATACAAAAAAAGAAAGAAAAAAAAAAACAAGAATAAACAAAACAGAAATATCTAAATATAATCCAGAGATAGGATACTCACTCTTCGCCATCCATTTCTTTGGCATAATCACGATCATAGAGGCTAGCAATTGACATTGCATTCATATCCAATACCGTCGGAAGACTATTGTTATTAACATTTGTATTTGTACTGTGACTTCGCCGAAGGGGCGCACATTTTTTGGCCGGTATCATTTGAGATTTTATTTGGTTATCACATAGCAATCGTTTTTCTATATCATGACTAGACGGAAAATAGTCTATTGTGGATGAGTCTGGTGATATTGTCTTTGTTTTTGAATTTGGCTCTCTCAATGGAATTCCTTCGGCTGAATCTGAGGATAAAAATAGAAAATTGATATTGACGAGATAAAGAGACGAGGCAACTAATATGTAAAAGTGACCATCTAATATGTAAAAGTGGATGTGATAATGAAAATCGATAATAATACATTAGGCTAATTAAGACTCACCCATCGGGAATTTATTTATTGAATTAACACATTTATTTCTACAAAATTTATTAATGACTATGACAAATGACAGCCGTTTTTCTACTTTACTTTTTGTTGTTGTTGTTGTTGTTGCTGCTGAGGTTCAGATCACGTGGTGTAAGAGGAAAACCTTTTTTTATGTGGGGGCCAATAATAACAAAGCCCGAACCCATAACCAGACATCTCATTCTAAGGGCCGTTCACATAATACAATTTTCATGGTTTTATATATGGTGACCCTTCTCACTTACGTTGCCAATTTATAGAAATTTTAACTTCAACTTCATGCTAAATTAACACAACTGCAATTCATATATTTTATAGGGAAAAATTTCATACTTCCTTTCTATGATATAGTACATACTTCTATTGCGTTACTGACTTTAACACCAAGCCCGAAAAGTAAAAAACAACAAAAAGAAAAGGTTTTCGTTCTATTTTGACATCTTTATGAAAAGTCAAAATTGACCACTATTATTTACGCGCCGTTTATCGCTATCGGTGGTGCGGCTTGCGGCAGCAGTAGCAGTGTGTTCTCAGGGTCAAAATATTTTTTCAGTAAAATTTCGTTTTTATTTACCTTATATTATAATATTTACAATAAATAAATTAGAACAATGCATTCGCCAAAAGTAAGTATTGTCAAATGTTGCATAATTTTATGCAGATATCAAATAACATGTGGTTAAAATCAATTTTTTCCGTCCGTTCCAAAGAAAACTTGTGCAAACATGTCTGTGGTGAAATATATGGGAGGAGGGGGGGGGGCGATGTGGGGTAAATGGCAAATGATTTTTTTGGTTAAAAATTTATATTAAATGGGAACAAAAACTATACTTTGAGATATTGAAAACAATTAATAATGGACACGCAGTTTGGCTTCGATTTTAGATTTATGTCTGTGGGGTCTGTATAAGAAGATATTGCCGGGTTACTCCAAAAACTTTTTTTTTCGTATTTTCTATGTTCTGTACGATTTCTTGTCTATAGAAAGAACTGGGTGAAAGTTTTGGTGCTAATTGCTTTGAATTATGTTCAGAATCGTTTCACTTCCCGGCCCATCTACATCAATTCTCAATTCCTAATCTCATCGATGACTCATTGAGAGAGAACACGTGGGAATATCCATACGTGTCCCTGAAACAGAGGCGAACAGTTTTTTTTTTTTTTTTTAAATATTTTTTTTCTTTTCTATAGCAAAGCCCCTTTGGCGATGCACTACTGTGTCCGGTCTGTTTCTTCGAATTTGACGGTCGTATACTACAGTGCAGTCAAGGTCATGCCGTCTGTGAAAAATGCTACGAAAAACTGAGCGAATGTCCACATTGTCGAAGTGTCTACTATGGTACACGTAACTATGTCCTGGAAGAGGTGATTGCCAAACTGAAGGGACTGTCGTCCGATGCATTTAAGCGACGTGACAGTAACGATGACAAATCCCAATCGACCAGTACACCATCGAAACGGAAAGAAACGACAAAAGAAGCGCCGGACAGTGCCGATCGACCATTATTCGATGGAACAAATTCATCGTCGAATTCAACGTCGACCAATCAACGTTCGTTGCTGATCACCGACGATACATTACTAGGCACAAGTAAGAACGATTTAAATCGGAAAAAAACAAATCAAATTTTCATTGTTAAAGTATCTGTTTTTGTAAGCGTTTTGTTTTTAAGCTATTGATGAAATGGATGATTTCCTTCAAAATGTGATTTTTTTCCCAGCTCCCGTTCAAGGTACAGGACTATATGCCTGTCGCATGTTGCGCTGTACAGAAACGTTGCCAATATGTCGACTGCTAAATCATCTACGTTTTGCTCATAAAAAATCTTTATTTGAGGTAAGTCTTTTCTTCCTTTCAGAATGCAAAACTTAAATTATATTTCATGTTGTTGTTGTTGTTTTTTTTTTGGTTACAGACTCCCAAAGAAAATTCAAATGAATTACGTCAATTATACTCGGATAAATTGACCATTCCATGTAAGTCGTATCGAAAAGCATTTCATGTACGCAATTATGGAATATTTTTCCTAATCGTCAATGTTGCCAAGAATTTTGGGGATACGTCTATACGGGCCTGGGTCCAATGTGCCTGTCCGAATAATGATGCTCGAAATTTTCGATTTAAAATTCAAATTATGCTAGGAACGTCCATTTCGAATTATGGTGATTTGGTAAAAAAAAAAAAAAAAAAAAAAAAAATTTTGATTTTTCGAATTTTTGGATTCACAATTTTTTTTTTTTTTTATTAGGTTTATGGAGCTCAATCAGATACCAATTATATTGAATACAAAAATCAATGTTTAAGTTTTTCGACCAATGGAAAGTTTCAATCTATGCAAATTGACGTGAGCATTGAACGAAATATTGGACCAAAGAATACTCCACGAATTGCCAAAACAAATCTCATTAGAATTTATGAAGTAAGTGTGAATTTTTTTTTTTATTGGCAAAAAGAGGTGTCCCAGGAACGGGGGAAGAGAAATCTCTTTGTTTTTGTTGTTTTAACGCGTATCACATCTTTTTCCTCCAATGTCGTGTTATAGTCAAGGAAATTGACAGTCTCCATAGGATTTGTTCAAAGTGATTCGACATTTATTAGGGTATTGTGTTGCTAGGTCATTCAAATAGATGCAAATGGATCAGCTAAGCTTAGCGAAAAAATGACGGGAACCATTTGAAGATGATTTGCATGAAGGTGAATTTAGTCTAAGCGGTGTTTTGCCATGAAGGACCAACCATCTCCGAAACCCTTGGTTTTTTTTTTGCTGAATTAATTTCCCAGAAAAATGCCCAAATATATGGCCGAAATGTAGCCAAAAATGTATGCAAAAAGAGGATTTTCTAAACGGACGAATCATATCTCGATTGTAGCCAATATCATATAGCCTCCAGTCCTTCGACTGTAATATCTGAACAATATCAATCCCCGTTTTGATGTGTCACTTTTCATATTTCTTTCAAGCTTTTTTCATAGTTCCCTTAAACATTTTCTTTTCTTTTTACAGATTGACACAGACTCGGAATCAGCAAATAGTTCAACAGCTTCGGCTCTCAATGTGGTTGGTGCCAATAGAGCCTCAGCTTCGACTGGCGCAACTAATTTAGCTTCCAGTATAGCAAATGTAAATGCAGCACCTTCGTCTGTAAATAATCCATCTGTAGGTAGTGAAGCATCCAACTATGGACGAAGACAACGACGAAACATAAATAGAAGACGATAAGTTTTTGTTTTTCATGTGAATTTCCAATCAGTTTTTTTTTTTTTTAGTTTTTTATGTTGACCAACGTAATTATTTATGATTTTTCTAGAAAGTAAGTTTTTTTTTTTTTTTTAATTGAATTTGTTAGTTCTAAGAAATAACGCTCTTTGGATCATTAAAAAATTCTTTACTGAAAAAGTGGCAGTTTTTTTTTTGTTTATTTCTTTCCTTCGACCATTATAATGTGATAGCCAAATTTAGTTTTAATCGGTGGATCTGTATAAATTGGACATTTGACGGTGGACACCGGCAATGCAAAGGCAGCATCCTGAAACGGACCGACCATTGCACCACGTATTTGCCAACCTAAATCACCGCCTTTCGTTGCTTTGTCCTCACTGTATGCGGTTGCTACGTCCGGAAATTTTTGGCCTTCTTTGATTTTTTCCAAAGCTTCCAGTATTTTGCTTTGTTTTTCGCATAAAATGTGACGAACCTTAATTGCACTGCCGCCAGTTTTCTCTTTAGCACCTCCTTTGGGAATGGTTTTTTTTCTATTTTGTTACATTCCATCGAACATAATGTAGAAATAAATTTTTACCTTTTTCGGCGGCATCTGATTTTGAACCTTTTGCACCTCCTTTATTTTTGGAGCCTCCAGCTTTATCTTTTTTCGGTGGCATAGTTTTTTTGGTTTATTTAAGTATTTGATTTGATTTTAAATTTAAAGTTTATGAAAAGATTGAGGTTACTATTTGTGCAATTATGCCAGGCATGAAAATCGGTTTCGGAAATAAATTGTTTTATTAAATCTAAATGTTATTGATTAGATCTGGCAACACGGAGAGTATCTTTGGGCGAAATACGATTTTTCGAGTTAAATGTTCAAATTTTCCGTCTCGGCTGAAAACTTGACGACCATAAGGAATGTGGCTTTGCGAATGACCATTATTTGTAGTATTTCGAAATAATTAATTTAATTTGAAACTTATCACATATCTGGAAAGAGAAAGAGTATACTTTTATTTTGCACCGAATTTTATGGTTCTAGTCTAGAGTAAACCGTCGATTTTTAAAAAATTTATAAACATCAACAATAAATTTTTCGTTTTGCCTCATGAAAACTAGTTAAAACAAATTTAGACATGAATATCTGTAAAATTAGACATGAATGTCTGTATAATTCGCAACATTTAGAGAAAGACATATAAATTGAAATAATTAATGTTAGAGGGAGAAGTATGTTTTATTGGATGGACAAAAAATGTCAAAATGTCAAAATAGAATAAAATAATTAATTTGTTCATGAATTTTTAATTAAAAATTGCCGAAAATCGTTATCCGTATATCCGTAATTAATCCGTATTTAGTATCACAAATACTATTTACTGTTAGTATTGAGTAATTGGATTCGGCAAGTGTAGTTCCTGATTGTTTATATTCCCAGGCACCCAAATACTACTACTACTAAGAACCCAGAAATGGTAATTATTTTGATTATATCTACTAATTTACTTCATATAATGAATCCTTTGTCTAGGCATTTATTGTCAACGATATTGATGTATCGCCAAATCCAAAAATTCTATTATTTGACAAACACATTGAGTACATAGCCAATCATGGGAATGACAAAAATGATTATGTAGGTATCATCTCCAAATCGGTTAACTCCTCCAGCCAAAACTTATTGTTATTTTCAGGAATATTGTATGACCGAATTTCTTCGTATGTCCGGTGTCTATTGGGGTGTAACTGCACTCGATTTACTTGGTCAATTACCGAAAATTAATAAGGACGAAATTATTGAATTCATCAAAACGTGCCAATGTCCAGTGACTGGTGGATTTTCTCCGTGCGAAGGTCATGATCCGAATATACTCTATACGCTTAGTGCAATTCAAGTTAAGTCACAATAATTTTATTGATTTTTTTTCTTAATTTCATTTCATTTGAAATTTGTAGATTCTGTGCATTTACGATTGCCTGGAGGAGATTAATATCGAAGCCGTATCAAAATATGTTTCATGTCTACAGCAACCGGATGGCAGTTTTTTTGGTGATAAATGGGGCGAAGTAGATACACGATTTTCATTTTGTGCTGTGGCAATTTTAAGTCTTATCGTAACTACTACATCCAGAATCTTAATCTTTAAATTGTAATCTTTAATTGGCTTTGTGTTTCAGAACAATATGAAAGTGATCAATGTGCCAAAAGCGGTTGATTTTATAATGTCGTGCAGTAATCCCGATGGTGGATTTGGTTCGAAACCAAATGCCGAAAGTCATGCCGGTCTAATCTATTGTTGCGTTGGTTTTCTATCAATTACACGTGAATTGCATCGTTTGGATGTGGAAAAATTGTGCTGGTGGCTATGCGAACGACAATTGCCAAGTGGCGGACTAAATGGACGACCGGAAAAGTTGCCGGACGTTTGTTATTCATGGTGGGTGCTATCATCGTTGGCAATATTGGGTCGATTGCATTGGATCAGTTCCGATAAATTGGAACAATTTATATTATCCAGTCAAGTGAGTGTTTTACGATCTGTGTACATCCGGTTTGCATCTGTTTCTTTAAATTTTTTTTTCTTTTTTTTAGGATAACGAAACAGGCGGCTTTAGTGATAGAACCGGTAATTTACCCGATATATTTCATACACTATTTGGACTTGGTGCCTTATCGTTACTTGGTAATGATCGATTGAAAGCAATTAATCCAACGTATTGTATGCCACAGCATGTCATCGATCGATGTGGCCTAGATCCACAGATGATTTAAGCACAGAAATTTCTCCGTCTGATATCATTCCACAAATTGTGTATTGTTGACATTGTTTTTAAGTTTAAAGTTTAAATCTATCCGCGCGCAATAGTCACAAATCTCTTGTCCAATGTGATCACAAGCATATAATGAATATATATATATATATAAAAAAGAGCTTTAAATTACCATTTTTCATTTTCATATTTGTTCCTATAAGTGTCCAATGTTTCGAGACATTTAAAAAATTGTACCCCAGGCCAATATTATTTTATCCCAAATCGTTGATCGTGATTTACATATCGATGGCCTAATTTGAATAGACCTCAATCTACATTCACAAAAAAACTATTTAAAAGACAATTTTTATTCTAAAAATAAAAATGTGAATATACAGAATATGTTAGAATACGCTTAGAATTATATCTAATTTTGAAATTACAAAAAATTATGTAATTAAATAAAGCTATATGGGCATTACCGCATTTATATGTTATGTCATGTGATGTTAAGTCGCTTATTATGAAAATCCCCCGAAATCTACATTACCGACAGAACAATTTCTAGCATAATTATATGCCTGTAGTACTAGATTAACAAATGACGCAAAAAAGGTATTTAAAAAAAATTAAAAATGGAGATTTGAGACCTATTAAAACTAAGCCATCGATATATTGAAGTTCTTCCACTCAGATATTTTGTACTTTGGATTATAAGCGTCCTTTGAACAAATATGGACCGATCATTCTATGTTGAAAATTGTTCTCGATATGTGGTGCCTCTTTACACTACACTACTGAACAAAGTGGAACATCACCAAACACAATCTATTGAACACAACATGTGTGGGCGCAATTCCATGTTCTATTCCCAGAAATAATCTAAAAACTACAATAATTGGGCCCATTTCAGAAAATTGTCCGACATTTTTACGAAATTAAAAACCGCCATTTTAACAAATTTATATTATAAAATAATTCATATGGTCGTCACACTATGGATATGCATATGAACATTGAACTGAAAATCAAAAAATATGAATTGACCGAACATTTTCTAATTCTTAGCATAGAAATATTTCTATAGGAGAATAAATAATTTGTATATAAAGCCATTGAGAAAGAATAGAATGTGTGGAGTCGGAAATGACTCATTTCATCTACTCGGTGTAGCCGCACACTGAATTAGTGACTGTTATTCACCACCATCAGCACCGAATTGGAAAAAGTGCAGCCGTTTTTTTTTCTTTCAGTTCAGTGTATGTTTGGTGGCTACACCAGAGTACGATATTTCTACACCGTATTTTTCATATTCCACGGAATTTTAATCTACACCGGTTACATTATGACGACATCATTTGACAGTTCTGTAACGGGTATGCGTGGTGGCTACAAAAAAAAATCATTACGAACATCTAATACTGGGTTTATTCAAAAATGTTCAACTGTGAGTGTACATGAGCTGGAATGCTTCACAAAAATAGATAAAAATTTCATTTTCATATAACAAATTAATAACAAAGAAATGATAGAAGAAATGTAGCAAAAATTTCTCTTCTTTTTTTTTTTTAAGTACAAAACTACCAACAACAAATATAAATTGCGTTCTGTGCATACATACGAACTAGAAATAAGGCCTCCAAATAACAGCAATCAACAAAAAATTGATCTTAATCTTGACGATAATTCTTATGAATTGTTGGCACAATGTCATAGACAAACTTTAGGACATCCAGAATGACCGGTTCCTTGTTTATGACGAGAGCACGATTCATTTCGTCCAATTTTTGTTTGGCCTCTTTTTCAATTTTAACCGCAACACTTTCTTTCGTTCCCATATGCTAGAAATTTGGATATTTGATTAAAAAAAAAAAAAAAAAAAATAGATTTTCTTTTATTTTCTTACCTTAGCTTCAAAATCTTTAAATTGCTTCTCACGTTCCTGACGATATCGCTCGATTTCTTCGGTAGCTTCATCTTTGGCCTGTTTGAGTCTTCGGGCTTTGCCTGTCAATTAATACAATCAAGATTTCAGTGGGAATTCTTTTAAAAAAATAATCTGACTTAGCATAGATTCCCAACTGATTTCTTTTCTTCTTTATCAGTGGGGCTAGACCGAATCGGAACATTTAGCCAACAAGAAATTGATTTCGGTTCAAATTACAGATTGAGTCCGTAAACTTTACTGCGAATCACAAAACTATCTAATTAAAGATCGCATCTCTAAGACTCCAAAGAGAACTTGAATTCTTAAAAAAAGAATTTTTTAAAATTTAGAATTTACAGTTCGATTCTTTGTCTCTAGAAAGTACTGTTGGAGTTTTTGTGCTTTCTGATCGTTGCCGAACAATGAAAAACCTTGCAAGGTCAACATCACATGGTAATCACATGAATTGCCAAATGGTACAACGGCAATGTAACGGAAAGGAAAAGTTTATCTTGGATCGTAATCTTTTTGCAGACGGATTAGATAAATTATAGTTTTTATCTAAAAAATTTTCCCAAGTATAAGAAAGCCCCCTTTATTGGTTGGAGGCGTCACGAAACTGTAAAACAAAAAGCGTTTTCTGGTATTTCGCCAAAATCACTATGAAAATTTCAATAAATTATAGGAAAAATTCCATAAAATAGGAAAAACAGAAAATTTTCAACAGTCACATGACGGAAAAAAAAACTGACTGGAAGAGTCGACTACTCCACAACGTATCTACTTACGTTTACGTGCTTCGCCAACTTTATCAGCTGCTTTCTTTTCGGCAGCCAATAGTTGCTGTATGCCTTGTGATTGATTGGTCATTTTAGGAAATTTTAAATGGGGAAAACTTTTTTTCAAATATTAGAAAATTTTATCACAAAACACCTCTCTAAAGACTGCAGCACTTCTTGCTGGAAGGAATGGCTATGGCTATGTTCAGCGTGTGTGTGTGTGTGTGTGTGTGTACACTACCCATCCAAGGTTTTTGGTCATATGATATTTTTCAGTGTTGCCATATCATATCGAAATTGTCCACTATTCTTACAAGTTCGTTGATGTGGAACTTGTGGTATGAAAAGTACAGACAGTCTATAATTAATAGAGTGGACACTGCGTAGCAACTTTTTCGTCCGATTTGAAAGAATCGGCAAATTTTAATACAAGTATTTTATTATAAATGTAATATATACACTAAATGAAAGACAATCCGACAATCTTAAATTATTTACATAATTTGAACATTTTTAAATTTTTCGAACAGGCAAACTTCTTACATGATTGAAACGTTTAATTTTGTTTAAGTTAGACTGCAATTTACAAATTTACTGTAAAACTTAGAGAGGAGCATATATGGATTGAGATTAATTAGAGCGAGAAAACAATTGGTGGTCTTGTCAAAATAAAATAATTGTTGAGTTTTTTAATTAAAAATTGCCGAAAATTGTTAATCGTTATTCCGTAATTAGTAACTCGAATACTACTATTAACTATTCCTTTATTAGTATTTAGTACTTGGATTCCTTGTCGTCGTTTAACAATAAAATAAAATGCCAAAAGTTAAAGCAGAAAAACGACATCGTGTTCATAATGAGATCCAGAAACAAGGTGAATTATTTGAATAATTTTGAATATAAAAAGTTATTATAAATGTGTCCATGTGTCATATACAGGCATTGCGTTCAACAAGGACTTCGGTCAACACATTCTCAAAAATCCGTTGGTTATCACAAGCATGATAGAAAAATCAGCCCTTCGACCGACCGATGTAGTTTTGGAAATTGGCCCGGGAACCGGCAATATGACCGTCAAAATATTGGAAAAATCGAAAAAAGTTATTGCCTGCGAAATCGATGCTCGATTAGTGGCCGAACTACAGAAACGTGTTCAGGGAACCCATTTCCAAACAAAGCTACAAATCCTAATCGGCGATGTGCTCAAAACGGAATTGCCATTTTTTGACATTTGCATAGCTAACATCCCCTATCAAATTAGTTCGCCACTGGTATTCAAATTGCTGCTGCATCGACCATTCTTCCGCTGTGCCATTCTAATGTTTCAACGTGAATTTGCCCAGAGATTGGTGGCCAAACCGGGCGATAAACTCTACTGTCGCCTTAGCATCAATACCCAATTGTTGGCCCGTGTCGATCTGCTGATGAAAGTTGGCAAAAATAATTTTCGTCCACCGCCAAAAGTTGAGTCGAGCGTTGTGCGCATCGAACCGAAAAATCCACCGCCACCAATAACCTTCTCCGAATGGGATGGTCTGACACGAATTGCATTTTTACGAAAGAACAAAACGCTAGTGGCTTCCTTTAAGCAATCGTCGGTGTTGGAGACTCTACTGAAAAACTATAAGCTCCACTGTTCGCTCCATAATATTGTAAGTTGAACTTGAAGACTGTTTTTGGGATTTGATCGTTTGACAAAATTGCTTTTTTTTCGTTTGTTTGTTTGTAGGAAGTACCAGCCGATTTGGATATCAAAGGAAAAGTGGAACATATATTGAAGGAACAGGAAGCGGATCAGATGCGTGCTAGAACTATGGACATTGATGATTTTATGAAATTGTTGTATGCCTTTAATCTTGAGGGAATACATTTTAGTTGAAACATGTTTACCTACTGTGGTTGGTATTTGTTTGTGTCGTCAATAAATGGGACGAAATTTGTTCTGTTAAAAACTCGTCTTCTTATTGGACTGCATGCGTTAGATTAACTTGAAGCCTAGGCAAAGATGTTTCCTTCATACATGGTTCAAATATGACCTATCTATATAAAGAATTCCTTCTTCTTTATCGCGTTTTTCGATTTATTTGGGGTCCGTTCTACGAGTTCTCGAGATGCCAGGTTGTTCTGTGATGTGTGGTCGAATTTCTTGAAGAAGAATAATCAAATAGACTCAAATCCACTGGTTTCAAAACGAAAATTTAAATTTCTTTGGAATACATCAAGAATTTCATGGTAGATAGGGAGTATTTTCTCAGTTTCAGAGTGTTCTAAGCACTAGAGAGGGAGTAAGGCCTAGAAAAAGGCGGGATTTATTGCTTGGAGGAAAACATACAAATGCTAGACGTTGATCAGTCGAAAGTATCGAGGATCGCCGCCAGAGATGAGGTGAGTAGTTTTGTAGTAAGCCAAAACGAAGCAAAAACTCTTCCAGCAGTAAAAAATGGACTTAACAGCCCCCGCTCCCCGATTCTATATCTTTGTATTGGGACTAACATGAAGAATTGAAGCAATCAACAACGTTCAATAATTCTCTGAACTTTATCGAATAGTAACTTAAACAAACGACTAATAACAAAGTAGTTAGATTAAAGCAATAAATATAAAAATACTCCTCTCTCTATATATCTGGATCTAGCCGTATCTACCTACAAATCGGCTTTTGTATTTAAAGCTGCATAACCAACGGGAATCTCACGAAGTTCCGTTTTCAAACAGAGAAACTCACCACAAACACACATCAACGCTGCACAAACAGCATTCAGCAGCCACCACGAGAATGTCGACGGAAAAGCGGAATTAAACCACCAACAAATAACCAAATGGATCAGATGAAATGTACAACTGTGAATGTGAATTTATTGTTGTTAATATAAATCGAACAGAGAACAATATCGAAATAGATGTACAAACCTAAAGTCTAGACATAATTTCGTTCGTCGTACGATAAACCAAAGTCCCAGCGATCCAACCAAAGAATTTAGTGCAAATGCACTTATAACCAAACGACCGCCCAAATCCGTCACATGAATTTCCTGTGGACATCACACAATTAAATAATGCAATAATGCAAATAATTCCCGTTCAATCAATTTACGTGATATTGAAACAAATGATCCAATGTGTGATTGGCTCCGGCCAGTAAATCCATTAGGAACATGATGAGACCAAGGCTGACATAGAGAAGTGATTGCATGGCAATGATTTGTGAGATCAACATTATGGGATCCCATTGTGTGTATCGAAATCCGGATTTCATTTTGTGTTTTCTTTTTAATCAAATATTTTACGTTTCATCATCCTTTTTTGTGTGGGGGTGGAGAGAATATAAATTTATAAACAACAATTTTGACAGCTGTTTATTTAACAAAAAAATTGCCTACGTTCAATTATCGACAAAATGATATTTACAGGCCTATTCTACGTTAAGAGCGCTAATCTTAAGAAATTAAGAGCCCCTGTAAGAGCCGATCTCTTATTTGGTATTCTAGAGTCAACTTTTTATTAGCGCTCTTAATTTGGATCACCTCGTAGTGGTGAGTTTATAAACTGTCAATTTAAGATTGCGAATTTTAATTTTGTAACAATATACACAAATGTCAAGTTATTAGCGCTCTTAACTGTTAAGACCGGTAAAAATGTGGCTCTTAAGTTATTAGCGCTCTTAAGTTAAGAGCCGCGTTGTAAAATACGAATTTCAGTGTCGCGCTCTTAAGTTAAGAGTTGCGTTGTGAAATACGAATTTCAGTGTCGCGCTCTTGAGGTGAATCTTAAGACGAGTTAAGGTTAAAATGGCCGCTATTAGAGTCTTAACTTTTACTTAGAATAGGTCTGTAAATCATAGAAAGGAAGTGTGAACATTTTCTATATAAAATATACGAGTGCGGCGTTGTACTAATGTAATTGTTTGTGTACACATACAATTTGTAGATAGTCAAATAGACAGTAAGATTAAAATTTTTATTTGTCCGATTTTGGAATAACTTTAATTGAAAATCTTACTCATACATGCACTTACCTTATCTACAGCGCTGCAGTCAATACATTTCTATAATCTAGTACTTCAATTAGTTGCTCGATCGAAACTGATACCGATAATTTCAACTTCAACTTCAACTACATTTTTTGCTCAATATTAAAGAACAATTGCGTTAAATTTAATCCAAAAAGCTATCACTAAGTCTATGCCGAACATTTCAAATAAAAACAAAACAAAAATCAAAAAACTATAATTTCTTTTCGTTTTTTTTTTTATTAAAAATTATGATAATTAAATTCTAATTACAATAAATACCAACTCCCCCTCCCAGAGTACATAAAAGCCGAGAGTTTTCCCCACTTTATTTCAAATGGAAATTGCACAAACTTTGATGAATGTTTTTGGAGAATATCCTTCGGTGACAAATCAATTAAATTATTCTGATTTTACATTGGAACAGTAAAATTCTTAATTATATTTAATTAAATGTTTATTTGAAAAGATTGTATTCGATTTGCAGACATATTCGCGAACTGAATAAATGGCTGTCGGAAAAATTGTCCAAATTTACCGCTATCAAAGATACTCCAACAGAGATTTCGGATGACGGACGAATTGGTCCATCAAAAATATTGCTGGACGTAAAGGATGGTCAAATTCTTCATATATCCAAAGATAAACTGACGGTTCAATCGCAATCGGCTTTTTTAACGGTAAAAGCCAATTGCTGTGTGTTCAAAGGAAAATGGATGTACGAGGTATGATGGAATTGTAGTAGCTCTCTGGATTTGAATAGACTTGGTTCATCAGGTGATTTCTATATTTTGTTTTTGTTACTAGATTCAATTACGATCCAAAGGTGTTATGCAAATTGGTTGGTGTTCGGCCAAATGTAAGTTTACCCAGGACACCGGTGTTGGTGACACAAGGAACAGCTACGGTTTGGATGGCAGCAAACAGAGACTATGGCACGTCCATACAAGAAAGTATACAAAGTATTTCTAGCCATAATTGTTTGAAATTTTCTAATAACTCTTCTCAGATATGGACCATATTGGCGTAGCGGTGACATTTATGGTGTTTGCCTTGACATGGATGCCGGACGCATGGAATACTATCGAAATGGCGTCGCACTTGGTGAAGCCTTTTCCGATATTGAACGTGGTCCGGGCATTGCATTGTATCCCGCTTTTTCGTTAGGTTTCAATGATAGCATAACGGCCAATTTTGGCGGTTCACCATTTCGTCATCCAGTCGATGGATATGCACCGCTTCAAACATATCCCGAATGTACGCTGGCTAGAGCGGAATTTCTACTTCAACATTTAGTAAATCTATCACGGGTCATTTCCACATATAGACCAGGAAAATATCAACTGAATCAACCGGTTGACAAAAATATTCTGACAGCATCAACGGAAGCGGTTCATATGGTATTGGCCGGACATATTATTGGAGAATTGACAAGTGTCATCAACAATAATTATGTGATTGAAGACAAGGCATTTATGTTTATACGAGGAATGTGTGTGCTGCGGTACAGTTTTGTCCACTTTGGTTCTCGATTTCTACTCTTACTATCATTTTTTTTCTTACAGAAGTGACACATCGTTAAATTCTATTATCTATCCGGGACATCTGGAAAGTACACTGGGAACATTTCTAACATTATTGTGGGCATATTTGGAACAAAGAGATGTGAAATTGTTTATTGGCAAAATTGTCGATTATTTGTCGAGTATGTACAGAGAGGTAAGTGGGACGTGTAGAATATTGAATGTGGGTGACGACGAATAAAACCAATTCTATTTAAGACTCCGGTCGATTTAGAATATGAAAAACAACGAATGGTTATTGTGGTACTGACATGTTTGAGTAATCATCCGACAACAAGGAAATTTCTATTGGAATATAAGTTTTTTCAAAGGAATTGGTAAGGGATTTTGAATTGGAATTGTTTTTTTTTTGCTACCAGGAATTTATTTCTTCAGTTTGCCAGTATTTCTTTATATTAAGCCACCGGACGAATCTACATTGGGTGAACTATTGCCAAATGAGAAAATATGGACGGAAGGTAATTGTTTCTTCTTTCTTACAGTGAAGATTTAGTAGTATCTGTTCAAATGTTTACCGTTCCGGAAAAATCACAGTCTGAATAGAAAGAATAAAGAATCGTTTCGGTTATGGAGAGAATAATCAAATCCTCTGGTTGTTGTCCTACGTTGAATATGATTAAATGGATGTTTTATACCAACTCTAACTGTAGGAAATCTGAAGATTGTTTTTATGATTTTCAGAATTTTAAAGGAAACTGCGACGGACGATGGATTGTTTACGTTTTAAATACGATTTCCATTAAAAATAATTCCAAATCCTCGTTGCTTCCTCATTGTTTCCAAATAACGGGTAAACCCAAATTATTCCGTCAGCATTTCTACCACCGGCCTTATATATTTTCTTGCTTAATTCTTGTTTGGAGGGCGGTTCTTACTCTTTCTGCGTTAGAAAGGAGCTTAAATAAGAGATAGATCCGCGTGTTTCAGTTTTCAATTTTCAAAGGGGGGGGGGGGCATTGTCTGAGAAAATATTTTTTTTATATTGGTTAGTAGATTGGTTGGAAGTAATAAGTCAGATCCTCTCGATTTTCTCCATAAGAGTAGAGTAGCGAGTAACTAGGATTTTTGAGCTGTCCGTCTGTTCAGGAGGAACTAAATTCGAACAACGTTTTCATTTGAATAGTGCAGGGGAAAATTCTTTTTCTATTTTAAAAAGTTTGGCCTTACGATAAATTACTCATATAATTTAACAATTTACGATAAATACCGTTACGGCAACGTACTAATACGATAAATAACTTTACGATAAACTGCTCTAAAGATAAATTACTTTTCTTTTCGGTAAATTTCTCGAAAGATAAATTACTTTACGATAAATTGCGACGTGACTACGATGGATACGTCACAGCACTACTCATAATTTTCTTACACGATAAATTGCTCTTACACGATAAATTGCTCTTACGATAAATTGCCTTTTACGAAAAATTTCGTTACGATAAATTACTTACGATCGAACTGCAAACTAATACCGATAAACTACCGTTCTGTAAATAGGACTGGGTGGCCCCAAAGATCAGTACATGTCCGCCTGTCAAAAACTCATCCAATGCACGGATGCTCTGTATGGTCTGCAGAAACATTTGGTGGAGATTTTACTGCAAAACAGCGATGGTGACATAAAAACGCCATCAAGCCGTAAAATATTCGCCACAATGCTACGAACATATGTGATGGAGAATAGTTTGGAACATCATGTAAGTCTAGATTTTTGTGGTTATTTTTTTTTTGTTCTTCTTTTCTTTTTGGAAATTTTCTACTTCCACATTGGTATTTTTGGGTTAAATAAATTCTAACATTTTTTTTCCTTTCTTTTCCCCGTTTTTTTTTGGATTGCGTATGTGTGTGCGTGTGTGTTGTTTTTGTTGTTGTTGGAAACACCATTTACAGACCTATTACATTCTTCAGGGTAGCTATACAACGCCCACCCAACCGGCCGTCGGTCTATCGTTTCTCTGTATTCTGTTGGACGTTTTGCGTTCTTTGTTTAGCCAAGAAAGTCCAAGTGAAAAGGCCTATGTGTCGCCGAAGAATTTCTTTACTGGTACACTGAAATACAATCATATGGATCGAGTTGGTGGTGTCCTGTCCCATTTGAAAAAGGTGTTCCGTGAGGAGTTGATCAATACGCTCAGTGCACAACATTCATTTCTTAGCCAAACCGAATCACATCTAGATATTGAACGATCGGATTTAAGTATTTGTAGGTTAAAAATTTCGATTTTTGCTATTCGTCAATTTAATATTTGCTTTGTTGTAGATTCGGCAATGTTTTTGATAACTGGTGGCTCAACTAATGGCAGTTTTTCGTTTGTGAATGCATCTCAATCACAATTGGCCAGGTAATTGGTTAAGTGTGTAGACGTTTTTGTTTTGTTTGTTGGGGGAAAATACTTCGAAAAAATGGGAGAACATGTAAGAATCTGTAATTATCATCAGACCTTCAATGGGGTACTAGCTGTGAATTAGATCTCTGACAGAATGATAAAGATCAGAAATGGCGTTGTCACCAATATTGAACCCAGAAAAGTGGTAGTGTAAAGAGAGGGCGGGGGTCATAGAGGACCCGAAATTCTTAGGCCTCCATAAGGCGTTCTGGCATGCCCTCAGTCTATCATTCTAGACGATCAATGAACTCCAAAATGGTTCCCAAGGGACGTCACAGATTTCTGACCAGTTTGCCTTCCAACTGCCTTATTAGTCTTCTTCCAGATACGGCTAAAGAGTGACAAAAAAAAATCTTTAAACGTTTGTGGCAGTTCCTCGCAGAATCTACACGTTGGTTCTTCCACCACACATACATCCTGTGTAGATGCGCTTTGAACTGTCTCCGGTAAGGAACTGTGTAAGTTTTCTTGCCATTGCTCAAGGGCAGGGAATTACAATGCAAAGTGATCCGGTCCACTGGATAGAGAAACTGTGGAGTTAATCGAATGCCGATTATCAAGAAATATTTTAATCCAATTGCGCAGACTTTCCAGTTTTAGTTTTAGTTTTGGTAAAATTTTAGAGACCATCCACCTATGAAACTTCACTTGACAGATACCTGAAACGGAATATTGGAATATGAAAAATGGCGAGATTATGATTTTTAATATTCTTTATCCAAGGTATTGCCTCTTAATAATAGTCAAAAACAAAGTTTGGTGGTGTTCCGATGACTATCCATCAATTCACACTAAGCCTCCATCCATAGACCATTGGAGAAAACTTATTCTTCCATGGATAGATCGTGGTAATATTGGATAAAACTATCAAAACCATTGATATGGAACCTTTGTGAATCTGAAAAATGGATTTGTTCTTTGAAGACGTATGACCTGACGTATGACACTAAAATCTAGCGTCTAGGTGCTTCTAAGTCAAGGCAGAAGAAAGTTCCGTCAACTGAACGTTGCTAAATACCAAAAAAGATCAATCAAAACAGAACCAAAAGAGAATTGCTGGTGGTCAGCCTGTACAGAGCGTGTTGTATGAGGAGTTCTATATATTGGCCTGTCCTTCTATATATTATTCTTCTCTATGTTAGAATTTGCTATTGATTCCACTATTAGCACGTGAAGCTAACAAGGAAGAATCCAAAAAAAAAAAATACTCCTTCCAGCTCTTCCAGAACTTATTTTTATTATTCTTTTCTATATAGCAATAGCCGACAGACATTAACCGCTCCCAGTACCATATCAATATTACCCGGAAATGCCAATTCATATGATTCCGTCAATGAACTGTTGGATGGATGCATTTTGTACTACTATGCCGTAGCCCACAAATATATTGTCATGGTAAATCATGGAAATCTTTAGAATTTTCCGGTTTTTCCAAAAAATATTCATAATTCAATTCATTGCGCTTTTTTAGATCGCTGATTTACGTGATAATATTGGAATCCTTTCGGATATTCTGGTTGAAACGAAGACCGCCTACGAAGATGTCAAGATTGCCATCGAAAATTTACAACAAAATGCATCGGCTGTGGATTCATCTCAAAATGAAATATTGAGTGAGTTAAATGAACGTTTCGGTGATCGACAGAATGTGTTTGCGGTAAGGATTTTGTTGTTGTTGTTGTTGTTGTTTATCAATTACCATCGAACCAAGTGTCAGTGTCTTAATTTCTAATACAGCAACGATCAATGGAATTGGCGAGAAAGCAAGCATGGTACCGTGCCCTGGCCTTAGGACAACGACGACGTAAATTACTTGCATGGATGTTGGGTACAATATTCGAGACACTAAAGGTTCCTCTCTAGAAAAACTTGATTCGAATTGATTATTTAATGTTGTAGTCAAAATTGTTTATTAATTAGGATGCCTCAAATATTGGTGTTCTATTTGCATTTGTGCCAGAGGTCTACATAAATGTGTTGCCAATTTTATTGGACACTGTTTTGGACTTTAGTTTCCATGATTTAAGTCTTCAATATGACTTGTCAGGTAGTCGTGTTTTCCCGATAAGAACGCCAGAGATTTATTAATTATCATCCTTTTATGTGTGGTTAGACGTCCATGATATTGTTGAAGCGGCCGCTGAATTTCTAAGTGGCCATTCGGCTGATATTCGTGTATTGTTGTCACCGTGCAAAGATGCTCTACTGCAAGCGTTGGGCGCACTAACTTGTCATGAGACCGGTGTTCGGGCACTGGAAAATACATCGCTTGAAAGTCAATTGGCATTGGTCAATTCACTGATGCGTCCGTACGAAAATCGTACATGGGGTCAAAGTAATTGGCTATTTACAAGATTTTGGTTAGGCGAAGGATTTGCATTTCGTGATTCACGATCACCGTGCATATGGCAAAATGGCGATCAACATCGTCCGCAGGGATTACGACGAAGTCGCGGTAAAAATGGTTCACATACGGGACTACTGCATCATATTGCGCCGGCATGTCCATCGTTTCATTTTCATGTAAGTCACGACTCGCAAGTCATTGATCATGGAAATTTGTTGTTGATCGTTTCATATAATTCCAGGAGCTCATTTGTCAAGTTCTCACCAATGACGAACCGTTCAGTACGATGTTTATTAACTCAATTCTATCTCAGCTGAATTGGGCCTTTTCCGAATTTATTCTGATACTGCAAGAAGTCCGTATCGTCATTGATCAATTTACCCAGATTTAACTTTGGTTATAATTGCTTCATCTTGTTTCTTCTTCCAGATTCAAAACAACACACTAAGAGATCAAATTGTTATTGAACCACGTCAATTAAAAATATGCTCCATGTGCTTTGAGCTAACTGTACAATTGATGCGATCATTAGAAATGCTCCTGTCGATCGCACCCGATATTTTTAAAGATCCAACCAGAGCCAATAGCGATTTATTATTGGGTCGTGTATGTCAATTGATTGGTCAAGTATTATCCCGTGTAACTGTGCCGCCTGGTTGTTTTCAATTTGTTGTCGATATGTGTTTGCCGGATTTAAGTGCGGTCACGCATTTTTCGATAATTTCGGCGGCCATTGGTATTTTATTGACATTGCTGGACGATGAATTTAATATTGACGATAATGTCATTCATGTAAGTGTAATTTATTTAAATTAATGGTTAATTTAGTTTATGAGGTAATTGATGAGTGATTTCACAATTATTATCACATCTTTAAATCATTCCAAAAAATCAGCTAATGAAATCCAAAAAATGAAAATTCATCCCGACATTTTATCCTGAACAAAACATTCATCCTGTACAATTCTACAATTTATCATTCATCACAATTTTATTGACATATTTGTGTCGAAGATGACTTGTATTGGTAATAATGGAGGATAAATTTGGTTGTATTGTGCGACATGCGAGATGAATTAGTAGAGATAGGACATTTTCCAATTATTTTCAAAATTATCTATAAATTTGGGCTTAAATAGAAAAATTCAAGGTGAATCACCCGAGTCCAGCCAAATGTTCTCATACGCTAGAAATTTAATCCATCTTCATCTTGGTAAAAAACTAGATCACCGCAGTCGTACTACTTTTTAATAATGAAACTCTGACCGCCTGGACATTTTTATGGCAGTTAATTACTCATCAAGTACTTTTCAAAAATTAAAATTACTCATCTAGCTCACTTCCCCTTCCTAGGATCGATCCAGTTTAGTTATGTTCATTATACAAATGACTTGGCTGGAGTAACTTCTTTAAATAAGGGGAAAGGGAAAAGTATACACTTCTAGATAAGTGACCTAATTTTTGGAAGGTAATGACTACCATAAAAATGTTCGTACCACCAAAATTCCTTTGATTCAGAGTATTTTTGTTAGGAAGGCGGCCATTTTTATAAACGCTCGAATTGAAATTTGTTTAAAAATTAAAATTTTCGTGGTCTAAGGTGTCAGTTAAATTTAATTGAAATCTAAATCTACAATTTACTTTTCTATTGGTCACCATTTTGAATTTGTTCGCCTTAAAAAAAAAAAAACAAGATGGATCCATTCTAAATTGTCTGATTTTACATTAAAATAGAATTACAAAAATGCGTTTCTTTATTATTATTGAGCGAATTTAGTGAATAACCCGAAAAAACTTTTTTCTTTGTTTGTTCAGGTGCCGCGCATTACAAAGTGCCTACTAACCGATCCAAGTTTTCACATAACCAGTTTGGAATTTGCATTGGGCGAAATCAGTACACCAATTCAAGCACAGCAAAATACCCTAAAGGGAAATTTCGATCCAAAAACACGAGGTCACATTGACCCATTAACAAATGAAATACGAATATCGACAGCCAATCGTGACACAAAAACCGATCCACCATTAATACAATTTAATTTGAAATTTTGTATGTCGCTCAGTTTGAATTAAGGATCTTCCGGTAATTATTATGATTTTTTTTTAGTTACAACACACGTGACGGAAGAGGAAATTATCAAGGTTAAACATTTAATTAGATTTCTGTTGAAAAGTCAATCGATTATGTCAGACGTTACGGTACCATCGGACGATTGTATTTGTACGATTTGCTATTCGAAATCGGTCTCGGCAACATTTGAACCATGCAATCATCAATCGTGCAGGTGGGTTATGGATTATTTTTTTATACTCTCCTCTTTCGGCTTTCGTTTCAACTTACCCCCACTTAGTAAACATACTATCTACTACTATTTATTTGCAGCAATTGCATCGTACAATATTTAATGAACAATAAGGTTTGTTTCTACTGTAAAGCACTGATAACATGTGTCAAAAATTTCGACGGCGTTGTATTATATGAGAATCAAGTGGTTCCTGGTACACCGCCACCAACACCAGAGTAATTTTTTTCTTTTGTGTTTTGTTTTTTTTTTTGTTGCCGCCATTTAAAAATGTGTTCAGCCAATTTTGCATTCACAACAAATATTCTAGTCCACACATTTTCTATTTTTATTTTTATAAGTAGATAAATTTTACTAAATATTATATAAAATTGTTACTCAGTTGAAACATTTAAGTGATCTCCATTTAATGCTTTTTTAAATAAAATCAAAATTATATGATCCACTTTTTTCTTCTTTTTTGTACAATTAGCAAAGAGAATACAGTAAAACCTTGAATTGTGAGTAACTTAACGAGCAAATATTTTTAATAAATTTTTATTTGATCTTGCAATACGAGTAGTACGTATAGGCAGTGGCGGCCGCTGACCCGGACTGCAGGCTCTCCCAATTTATCAATAAATAATCAAATCTTAAAGATCTTTATTATATAAAAATTTTTCTAATTTAGTTCTATCTATCCATTATCATTCTATTCTAACAAAAGCAATAACTTTCTCTTCAAAGCTACTACAAAAAAAATTTTTGCTTCAATATACGAGTGCTTTGGATTACGAACATGTTTGCGGAACGAATTATGCTCGCAATTCAAAGTTTTACTGTACATATCAACAGAGACAACCGAAAACTGTGGCGCAGTGATAGAACACTCGCATCGAATGCCGGATGCCAGCAGACCCAGGTTCGATTCCAGCCCGGCGGTAAAAACGTGTGAGAGAGACTGGCAAATCCTAACTACTCGGTCCCAAAAATAGAGCAATCTTAGAAAAAATCTAGCTAGAGTCAGGTGAGAGGTAGCGCGAATTGGTTTTTATGGACAGGTAGATTCAAAAATAATTTTGGGGGTCATATAGTATCATGTCTTGAGGGGTAGTCAGTGGCTCAAAGGTCAGAAAGTTTACAAAATCGGAAAAATTGCACGCAGAAATAGCTCTGGAAAATTGGGGAACTGAAAAATCGGAAAACGCTCTTGGTGCCTAATAGCCTTAGGTGTTCTCTATCTGTCAAAAATATCATCACCTGGGTGGGGCCACTCATCTGCGGAGTACAGGTGATTTCATGACAAAATACCCAATTTGCTGTTACGAGGGTTCTGAAAATAGGAAAAATGCGCTAAAATCGGACGAAGGAATGGGGAGGTCGGCCGGTTAATGGACTAATCCAAAATGCTTTCCATTGAAATGTTCATTTTAAGAATAAAATCTTTGTCGAGACACAGAGGACTTAGTCGTTTAGGGGTAGGCCTCTTAATTTTCAATCGAAATAGAATTTTTTTTTGTATAAATAGTAATTTCAAAATTTAATTTTTATTATTTTAACTGGATAAAACAACAACAACAAATAATTTACCTTTTTTTTTTTTATTATTATTATGCCGCTCCTATCTGTAATATCGGTATGAACAGTTGAAAAGCATTTTGTATATACGAAATGCTATTTGATCCCTGAAAAATATTTAATGAATAAAAATCAGTTCAGAATCAGAACCAACAAATATTGCCAATCGATACCTCCAAAAATATACTCGTAATAAATGAATTGGCATCTTCTTCGTTTTCTATGTGACTTAATGTGCCACCAAATCTGGCACCAATTCCACTTAAATGCCAACAAATGACATTCGTTAATCTTTAATTGTTAAGAAAAAAAAAAAGAAAATGGCCATCATTTCGGATCGTAAATTAAAATTTGTCTTATTTGCTTACTGAACAAGTCCATCCGCTTCATTTGCTGTACTATGTCGATCTTTGATCAGCAGTAATTCAGCAATTTTATGCATTTTATTGACAGCCAATGCTGACGTATGGGCGAGACATCGTAAAGCTTTGTCGTGGATTTGTTGAACGTTTTGTTGTGATGTATTTTGTAGCCATTCGATGCTTTCTTTCCAGCATCTGAACATAGATCAATTAATAATTAGGAATAGGCACTAAGTACACATTAGCAAAAGCCATAGAGAGAGAGAGAGAGAGAGACGCATGCTAATTGATATAAATAGGCGGTATTGTCGGTAGATGCCGGTAGAAATCCATCTTAGTATGTTCTCTTGTTTCTTTTCGGTGGGTTAGTTGCCAGGATGTGGTTCCACGGGTGATGTTTTTTATGACATGCCCATATATATTACTTCGTAAAAATGCTACATGCCAAAGCGGTACAAGACCCAACAAGTAGCTATAGCCATAATAGAGTCCTGTGCGACAGACCCCCGTAGATAGCAGACGACGCTCAGCTAAAATCAGGATGGTCAAGTTCTCTAAACAATTACCTTAACAGAATCAATCCTGAACTGAACAAGACAAGTGTCCATCCTGCAATGAATCACCAAATGATGTTCATCACCTATTCAGCTGCCCATAGAACATAAAAAAACCTGACAACTAAGGATCTTTGGCTCAACTCAATCAAGGTTACTGAGTTCCTAGGATTAGTAGCGGAACCAGACGGATAACTCATGTTGCTACAACAACAACAAAAAGAATAGGCGGTATTACACGGGACAACATGTGTTCGATCGTGGTGACAGCAAAATGGAACAACAAATCGGTTTGTTGGCCAGAAATATTGTCCCGTGTAATACCGCCCAATGGTTAGCGACATATTGAGAGAAAGTGGCATTAGAAAATAAAGAGAAAGAGACGAATAAGAAGTGTGCAAATAGATCTGTAAGTTTGGCTACAATCCTATTGGCTTCAGGTGGTTTGGCAGAAGTGTTCAATAATGAGAGACCATCAAAAAGATCGAGAACGGTTAGAAACTTCGCAGTGCCTCTCTGTACAAATGGAATTTACTATAGTTGTATGAGCTCCAAATGAGGCTAAGGTCAAAATTCAGCATCTGATAAGAAACCGTTTAAAAAATTTAAGCTAAGAGAAAGAAGAGGAGGAAGATTTTTGATGATTCTACTATGAACTTACTGGACTACTTCATCGAAATTAACTGGAATGTCTAGGTCCTCTACAGCAGTCTTTAGTTTATCAGAAAGTTCCACATCATCATGCGTACCATCCGGATCTTCATCCTGTTCGGGCAATTCACACAATTCTTTCACTTCATTTAGCGTATCTTGTAGATCGTCCAGTGCCAAACCGGACAGTGGAGCCAATAGCGTTTGAAGCTTTAACGATGATTGTTTCGATAACATTTCCAATGCTTCCAAGTGGACAAGGCCTAGAGGAGGGTGGGAAAAATGACTTTATAAAGGATTAGGTGGCATACTAAAGCGCTTCCTCACCATGATAATCGTCGAATAATGTTTCGAAATGAAGTTGCTTCCTGTACTGATGTTTTTGAATGTGTTTCAGATTTTTTTCCGTTTCTTCGGTCTTTTGTTTGGCTTCGCGTAAAATCTAAAAAAAAAAATGTAATTCGAAGAAATTGAAAGTTTTTGATTCGAATGGATTTCGGTTGACTAACCTGACTTAGAACCGGCCGATCACTATCCAAACCAAGCAATTTTCGTTTTTTCAACAAACCCGGATCGTTTTCCTGCAGCATTGTCATCGTTTTCTTACCAATTCCCTCGAGCGTATCTAATCCACCAGCAATAACACGATTACCGATATGTGTTACGCCCGACACAATATTTCCTAACATTTCACTATTTCCACCATTGTCACCTGATTCCCTAGATGTGTCGCTAGTATTTTTAAATTTACTATCTCTTTGCTGTCTAGCAATATCAACTGGATCCGGTATACCAATGCCAGATTCAATTACAGATGATACATGCGATGTTAATGATGCAACGCCTTCCGTTGCAGTGGACAGCAAGGAAACGACACCACCCCATGGTTTCCATCCCCAACTTGTATTACCAGATGTGTCCGGATCTTGTGATAGTTTATCCATTGCTTTACCGATGTTTTCAACCTTTGGTTGGTCACCAATTGATTTATCCGATTCATTAGATTTGAATTTATTGCCTAAATGATTTAAAACTGGAAATGTATCGTAACTGCTACCAGTTGAGATGAATTTGGAAAAATTGCCCATCAAGCTGGAATTGGATTTTGATGCTTTTTCCGGTGATATGTTATCTAAAATTGGGAAAAAACTGCTGGACTCGTCTAATTGTTTGGATACGTTTGATGGTTCAGAATCGTCACCCCAATCATCAAAATCCCATCCATCATTTGGATCAGGATTCACAACATTTTCGGATGTATTCGGTGTTGACTTAGCATTTTCAGTGATTTTATTAGTTTTTGCTATCGGTTCATCGTCTCCCCAATCATCAAATTGCCAATTGTCGCCTGGATTTTCGGTAACAGATTCTACATTGGATGTTATTCCCATACTTTTATCTATTGGTTTTTTATCATCTTCACACGTTACAAATGAAATTATTTGATCTCTGCTATCGAAAGTTTTTGCTTGCGCAATATCTACATCGTCACCTTTGCCTTCGTAAACAATGCTCATACTATTCTCAATAGTGTCATCAACCTTTATTTTCTCCGGTTTTAATTCATCAATTGCTTTAGATTTTTCGGAACTATTGACAATGTCCATGGTAGATTTTTTTTTTGGACTGTACGCACTTTGTTTTTTTATGTAACTTCCAGAATTATTGATCACTTTGTCGGAGTCATCAGACTCCGTGTTGGTTCTTCTTATCGCAATTGCATCAGAATTTTCAATTTTAATTAAATGATCCTCAAAATCCTCATCGGCACTCTCAAATGCTTCACTATCCGAACTGGACATTTTAATAATTTATATTTTTATTATTACTTATTTAAATACGCACGAAATTAGAAAAAATCATGGAAAATATTTGTTTTCTTGATGACACAGAGACAAATTTTGATTGCAATTTAATTGTGCTGTCAAAATAAAAGAAACCTTTTTTTGGTTGCGGGCCAATATATCATTTATTGCCCTCCACATATAAAGAAAAGGTTGCTTCTTTTATATCACACGTAAATTCAAAAAGGTTAAAAACTTTGTTATCTACACAAAAGGTTTTAATGCCACTACAAAGCACTGTACAATAATGGCGTTATGGTCTATGCGATTAATCGAATTTTAGCTGGTAGGGTTGGACTACATAAAATTTGTCGACAATTAACATTATTGGCGGTAGTTTTAAAATTTTCATATTTAACACGTGTAGCGCCACGCAGTGATTTTCTTTTTTCGTAGTACCACATTTTTTGTTTGTTTTTGTATTAGTTAGGGTTAGTAAGATGTGAAATGTTGTCCTATTTATTTGTTTTGTGCACCTTTTATTAATATTTTTAAATATTTTAAATTTGTGTAATTATTTTAATTGTCATGAAAGTAAATAGTGAGTGTATGAGTTTTCAACTGAATTAAAAGATGCACTTGTATTAACGAAAATGAGTACAAGTATTTAATGAGAGAAGGAACGACTATAACAATCCAATGCACAGAACAAGGCGAAATATTCGCGTGAAGAAATTGTTTAAAAATTTCATATTTAACGTAAATAAATAGCTAGAGTAATAACTAATGGGCTTTGTGGAATGGGTCATCCAGCAGAAGCCTCAAGATTAAATTCAGAAAGATGTCTTAAACATCAGCAATATCAATGACAAAGCTATATTTATAATCAAAATCAAATTCTAATACAAATCCCCTTAAAATCAACGAATTAGCAAACACTCGAGGCATCTATGTATCTTTATATTATATCAATTATAAGGATATTACTGACTGTTGGCACAGGGAAGTACTATAAAAATTACAATAAAAAATTCACATCCCGTTATATCCGTTTAAAAATTAAAACTCTTCCAGTTTTCGTAAAAGAAGAATTTGAAGAATTACTATATCTACGTGTATGTACATATGTATATAAAATAATATTTCCTCCTTTATAATAAAAATGTAATGTAAACAGCCATAAGTCGAAATATTT
>JANSTT010004227.1:0-30614 GCA_026745375.1 Platyura marginata
GATGAGTATTAAGGGGCGTTACAAACTCCGTACCAAAGTTATAATACCCTTTGATTAACATCATACGGGTATAAAAAAGATTCTCTACCTTAAATGTGTTTTGAGTTAAAAAAAAATCGAAAATGTTACAAGAAAGTAATACTCAGTATTTTGTGAAAGAAAAACCGAAACATGGTAAAAAGGAAAAAAATCTCTTCATTTAGTTTTTCTTTTAGATATTTTTGCTGTTATTTTAATTAAATTTATTAATATATTACGCTCAATATTTAGTAAGTATTTTAACGTGCGTGCAGAATTTTCTACACGAGAGGAACAGCATAACTTGTTGATAATTTTATTTTTGAATGCGTAGTAGGTACATGATTTATTCCGAAAATGAAATATAGCAAAATATTTCAATATTTATGACTCTACAATCAACTAGACAAAAAAAAAATTGAAACTATTTTTATTCTCTGTCACACCTATGTTAAAAAAAAGGTAAAATCGATTATGAAATTGAAATGAATACATTATGTATATCTTAAAATAATTAGTTTAGTCGTTTAGTGTAATATTATGCTAATTATGTTTTTCCATCATTATATACTGCATTTGAATGAATGGCCCATACTTATATACATTTATACAAAAATGAACTAATATTAATAATAATTCGTGTAGCTGTCAAATTTTTTCTTTTCTGTATAAATATCACGTAATCTGTCATCACAAAATGTCAGATTTATAAATATGTAGAAAGAAAAAATTTTTTTTTTGGTAGCTTCTTGTCATAAAGCGAATTAATTTGATTCACGCGAATAACAATTTAGTAGAATCTGCTGTCGGATTTAGGTAACGGTATAAAAAAAAAATTATTGTAAATTATTGAAATACTTATGTAACCTACGGTAGAATTTGTCAAAATTACCACCTTTATTTGTCACATTTTACCATTCAACTACCGTTGTACTTCAGGTATTATCAGATTGACACTTAAGTATTATTAATAAATTCAGTAACAAAATATTTTGTTCTATTAAATTTTTATTTAAACTTTAGACTCCATCAAATACATTCGTGTATCCTCTTCTTGTAAAAAGTAAATAAGCAAAACTGATAAAACCAAAGGAGCAATAAGAGGCAATCTATACTATATAGGCTTAACCACAAAGTGCCTTGACAATACTACAACTGGCGATCACTAAATCCAAAATACAGTGGCGAAATGATATGTTCGAAAAAAACTACTTGACAGCTGAAATATTGATTGTATTGGAGTGCGATTTTTTATAAATCGCCAAACTGAGACCTTTTGTATAATGCTCCAGTTACATTTATCTCAATTTGCATGACGAACTCTTGTGGAAAAATGCACGACTTTTGAAAACCGTTGCTCTACAGTATTGCCATCTGACTAGTATAAATCAATTACGTATAGGCTGTAAACTTCCAATGCCAAAGCCCTAATGTCAAATATCTTCTTCTTCAATTCTAGATATTTAATTTATATTCGATTTGAATCTTTTAATACTAATTCCAACACGTCTATAATTAATTATGCCAACACCTGTTATGCATAGAACTTATACCGCAATTCAATAGAAAAAAAATCATTTTTATGTACGACAATGATGGGAATATTTTCAAAAATTTTTTAAAAATAACTAATTAATCGATATTCTCAATTAATAACAATATAAATTACAATTAAAAAGAAATATTTCAAAAAACAAAATAGATTTTTTTTCAATATACGATTTTATACAATTGTCCAAAGTCAAATTTAAAATTTCGAAAAACATAAGACTAATCCTACCACTACCTATAAAGGAATGTGATTATGCCATCGAAATTTCGTGAATAATAAGTTCATTTTAATATAATAACGATCTTATTAATGATATTCAAAATTTAGCATTATAAATTATAATACAATAAAAAAAAATAAAAATTATCATCATTAATTAATTCAACTCGTTTTGTCGTCGGAAGAAATCAAAACGAAATATTTTTTTAATAGTTTTAATTAACAGAATAAATTACAATTAATTATGGATCTAAACACTAATTAGCGTAACTAAGTATATAAATTATTCACAGCATTATATTATGTCGTTATAATATACACATCTAATGACTTATTTAATATCAATTATATTTTTTTGTGTTTATATTTTTTGAAATATTTCGCTGCTAAAGTTAACCAGCAAAGAAAAAAAAAACCAAAAAAATTATAAAAAAAAAACCACAAAATCGAAAAAGAAGAGAGGCTGGGCATGTAACCAACATTATATTTATGTAAATGTTTTATACATATTATATATACTTATACATATATGTATGTAGGTACGAGTATTATGCTTTTGTCTTGTCTGTTGAGGTTTGGTTGTGATGGCGCCTCAAAAGTTAAGGTCTTATCTTGACGCGACATTTTTTGTTTTATTTGTTTCTCGTTTCACAAAACAAAAACAAAACGAATTGTTCGTTTTTTTTTTCTTTCCCTTCTTTGATGGAATTTTTTTCCAAAAAAAGAAAGAAAAAAAAAGATTTTGTCCAGAAAACGAAAAATTTTTATTGAAGTTTTATCAGAAAATATTTTTATGGCCCTATGATGGACATAGGTAGGTACATAACGAGATAATTCTCTGTGCTGTTGTAAATTAAATATAATTTTTCAAATGTTTAATTAAAAAAAAAAAAATAGTAAACAGAGATAGTGCTTGACCGATTATTTATTACCTATTTGGGTGTACATATTTTTATTTGTAAGTTATATTTTAGGATTTTTTTAAAATAGTGGTAAGATAATATTTAGACAGTTCATTGGATCTTATGAATAGCTTTGCTTAAAGTGTACATTTTGTCACTGCCAAAAACCTATCAAATGTCTACCTACATTTTATAATTGTAAATGTACCTACCCTAGCTGCAAAATCTTGTATATATGCCATTTGTACAAAATTACTATGACATATTATAAAAATATGTACGCATTTTTTAATTAGGTGTCCTTTGAAAAACCCTTCGTGTAAATGCGCAGTACACATGCAATTTACGTGTTTATTTATTTTTTTCATTTATGTTTTATGTGGCAGGTTGTAATCATTAAATGTAGTCATTGCTTAATACCTAAGTATAATATATAAATGTAGGACTCACCTCAGAGGTACGTTGTATTTTATCTCATAGTTTAGTTTTATATTATTTTCCATTGTTATTTTAAAGACATCTCGTAAGACCTAAAATTTAAGTAAATCGATTAATGAACGAAATGATTTTTGTATTAGAAATAACAAATTTGTATTTAACCAAAAATAGATTAATTTATCAATTATGGCAATTCACACTTATGTATGTGGACTAAAAATTACCTTAAAATAATAACAAACAAGACATTTTTTCTTCGACAGCAATATACCTATATTGACTTTTTAAGCCGATTTTTATGAATTATAATCTAATTACGTAATTTTACCATGAAATTAATTCAAATTTCAAACCAAACTTATTTTACAGAAATATTCAAAATATTCAGGTTTTCGATATTAATAAATAGTTAATAGTATTTTCTTTGCCAATCTTTTCGGAGGGCAACCTATATTTAGGACGCCAAATTGATAATGTTGTATCAGAAATATTTTCAAGAGACTCGATACATTAACCACTAAACTGAAGGTTAAACTGTAATATACATTTTACTACTTTGGTTAAGTTATGTAGGTGGAAGCTATGTAATTTGTGAAAACCTTGAACTTATATACCATTTATTATTAATTTAACTGTTTGATTTTAATTAAACATTTGACATGATTCGAAATATTTTTTTTACATGGGCATGCAGGCAATTAGGATTACAAAAATTAATTAGTTGGAGCTTATTTAATAAAATATCAAACTAGATACTTCTTATAAACGAATAGATTTGGAAATGATCAAATCTTAAACGTTGATAGGTTTTTGTTTTTTTTTTAAACTTTTAAGAGGAAAGAAAAAAATGTAGAATTAACTCTAATTTAAGTATCGATAAAGTACGTTTTTTTTTTAAAAAAAAGGCGGACCTAAACATTTAGCACATATAACATATTTATTCTTTAAATAAGAGATCGAGGTTTTTACCAATTAAATTTAACAAATTTTAGCATGGAAAACACCCACCTTGATCATTTATAATAGCCAATAGGAAGTCAATGTTACTATCTAATTTGTGTTAACCAACCGAATATATCTTTTTAAACTCTAATTCTTAAACCAAATACTAATTGGCTATTTAGCCCTCCTACACATATCAAGATCGATTTAACAAAATATATAATATATATAAATTACCATTAATTTATCAAATATAAATGCCATATAAACAACCTGAATGGTCGAAACCACCAATTAAGACCTTATGACCATTGGTATTATTTACAAAAAAAAAAAATCATAAAAATATATTAAATGAATTTTTGGAGCTGCCGAAATTCAAAAAAATCTCGCACATGGTTGGAAACTCACACAAACTTTGTGTGATCATCAAGAAAACATTGATTTAATTCGAAACTTGTATTTAACTTCTTATTTTTTTTTTTAAAAGAACGTGTGTTAAATATTTTAGTAGGTGTGAAATCCTCATAATTTATATGTGGAGCCGACAAGAGAAAGATATTCTTTCATAAAATTGACCATAGCACAGCACGGTGCGCTCACATAAATAAATTATTATAGAGGTAGTGGAAAGGTATGGCAGGTATGTGCGGTTAATAGGGGGGTTTCCCGTTTTTTAATAATAAATAGTAGATTAATAAAAAAAATATTGAATGTTTAGGTTTCCGAATTACTTATTTGTAAATATTTGGTCGAATAAAAATGATAATTTAGGGGTAAACATATTAATAATAATATTTTTGGACGTTCAAATTAAATTTATTTAGTGTTTATCGATCTGTTGATAATGAAGATTGTTAAGGTGACAAATTCACTGCAACCGTAAATGCATGTGACAAATCTCATGCCCGGACAATGGTGTGTTCATTTAAACTAATTAGCAGGTTCTTGTAAATACCATCTTTTTTTGTACATTTTTTTATTGGCAGCATTTTTTTTTTCGTTACTGTCTGCAAATTATATTCAACAATTATTAAGTTTGAAGGCCCCAAAATTTTGAATTCAAATGATTTTTATAATTAATATTAGATAGGTTAATGGCGGTCCATAGATATTTTAAAAAATAAATAGAACAATTAAGTTTCTACTTGTTTTTCTTCAAAATAAAAACAGATAAAAAAAATCTGAGACTAAAAAACCACAACATATTTCTGAGATAAATATAACCTGTCAACATCAATACTTAACACTATACTTAAAACATATTTTTCAAATCTCCAATATTGTATCAAACTATCAATAACAAAAAAAAAAAAATTCCAAACCTCTTTAAAAATTACAAAAAAAAGTAAAATTTCTTTTCTTTTGATTTGCAGGTCCTTTTCACTTTAGAAATGAAGATATTGAACAACAAACAATAAAATTAGGTAGGATATTTTTTTTTCTAAATAAAAAAAAAATTAATCATATATTTTGTAGGTGTGAATGTTTACCTAATAATTTATGTTATTTTCATATAATTTTCTTGTTTAGAATAAAATTACAGGAAATCGTTGTTGAGATGGATAATTTGATCGTTTATTGTTTTTGAGATTGATAACTTTATTTTGTATTAAGTAAAAATAGCAAAGAATATTCTTAAATTTTTCATTTTTTTAATTAAATTCTGTTTACGGCTACGAAACTTAATTTCAAAAATTATGACAACACAAGAAATTCAAACAAAAATATTTAATAGAAGAAAAAAAAAAAAAAAACAAACCACCACATCCACAACAGTTATGGCGTATAATTTCTTTATGGTTTCACTTAAATTATAAAAATTCAATGTGTGTGTATGTGTGCGTATAATGTTAATAATGATGGCTAAGTCAATACATAAGTAATATACAGTAGTTATTAAAAACTGCTTCGGCTAATGTATTTTATCGTATTGCAAAAAGGAGCAGACCTTCTTTTAAAGATTTCCGACTTGATAACAAGTCAGGTTTCACTTTTATATATGTGTATATGAACGTATTGAAACATGGGCAGTATTTGCATACTACTCGGTATATATTTGAAAAAGGGTGAATCAAAAGAAAAATATTCACGCATTCGGCATTCTTTTTTTCTAATTAATTTCAACAAAAATTTAATAAAAATGTCACACGAAATAACAAAATGGTCACTGTGCAATGCTATCGATCACCCTGTAAGAATGTTAAAATATTTCAAGAAAACATCCTTCATGTTTAATACAAAAAAAAATAAAAAATAAATTTATTGAAAACAAAATTAAAAGAAAAATTCAAGAAATGCATATCTAGCAAGTTTATGTAAAATAATTATGCCTCGGCTCCATCAATCACAAATTCTTTTCGCGTGATTATTTACTTTACATTATAAAGGTAGGAGGCAGTGGTAATAAGATGTATACAAAATGAAAACACAATGGCGGCTAGTCGGGTTATAGGAATCTTCTGCTTTTTTTATGTGTTTTTTATAATCATAAACATTTCAAATAAAAATTTTCTTAACAAAATTTGAATTTTTTGATGAAAATATTTGGTAGTAGTTTATTACAATACATAAATTTAAAAAGAAAAGTTATTTTCCACAATTAATTTCTATTGTTAGAGAGTAATTGGACAATTGCCAAACTCTAAAAGATGAAGGCAAATTATTATTTTAAAAATTCAATTTTTGGCTAAAATTACAAAAATGGTAACGAACCAACTAAAGAGTGACAGGCGAAAATCAGAATTGAAGAAAATATTAGAAAAAATTGTGAAGCTAACAAAGAAGATTCCAACTAAACTTTTTCGTATTTTGAAAATTTTATTCCTTAAATCAAGAGGGAGTAATATTCTAAATCGTTTTTTATATCAAACGATCGGTATAGAAGCGAGAAGATAAGCATTAGTGAAAGAGATGGCTCTGAATGTTCCGTATAAGTTTGGTGTATAATGAGATTATGAGAAATAAGCTTGCTGGTTCAGTAAAGATTCGCCGATATATTCTTATCATACTGTATAATACCCTCCCTGTACGACACATCTGACCCCGGACTCAACATCTCATGAATTTGTTGGAAACAATACTCGTCCACCTAAAACTCACTATGAAATATGAGGTCGACATTCACATCTCATATGTATACTTCTCATTACGGAATGCGGAGCACTCATCCACAAAAGGATAGATTATCTTGGGAAGTACTACCTATGGCCGAGAGGGACCTTCCGTCCCTAAATCGACTCAAGACCCTAAAATTTCTAAAGGAAACTAGACTTGAGGAGGTACTCTAGATAATGGAGTGGCTCCATGAAGATAAAAGTAAGAAGGGGGAGGGGGGACACAATAGATCTAAATAGGTCGAGGTATATCAATCACAATACTTCAGATGGGATGAATTCACCAGTTTCGCCCTTAAATGCTTAGCGGTATGTATAAATGGCATTCTGAAAAATCAAGTTTAACTTTTTGCATAAAATTATGGGGATGGCTTAATGCAGGATAATATGCCTTCTCTATTCATATGGTGAAATGGTAAGCAATGGCCAATTAAACATACTTAAAGTATTAACTTATCAGTTCTAAGTAAATAGCGTTAAAACTTTTAAGCGGGTAATAAAGAAAAGTTTAAAAAACACGTTCCGAAAATATTACTACCCATCGAAATTTTAATCTATGTACTTACGATTTCACTGCTATCGCTATATTGTAACAATTGCAGCTATGCGATAAATAGGATGTGCACAATTTCCGTATATGATTCTCAGTGGAAAATTAGATATTTGCCATTCCTGCTTACTGATGTTACGCATATGCTTTTTACAGTGGTTTTCGCATGTCGTGTAATTAATCTAAAAAACAAAAACATTTTTAAAAATTCTATTTTGAAAAATATATTTCAAATATAAATTCTATTGCTATATTGCAAACTTCTTCGACCATTCTAACAATAAAAAAACTATAGAAATATTTACAAAATCTTTCGTTTCAATAATAGACAAATTTTCAACAAATAAATTCACTAAACTTTTTTATTTTTTTATTTACGGAAACCATTGCAGTCAGTGCCTTACTACCTCTTCAAGTTTCTCTCTATCCGACCATATTTTCTTTATATTTATGTGTCAATACGATTTTGATTTGGTGTTGTGTTAAATTGTGACCTCATCGGCCAGGCCGGCGCCTTTTTTGTAGACAAAATTTATGTTAAACAAAAAAGGGATAATCGGCTTCTTTGTATTTATAATAAAATTATCTTTTTTCCATTCTTCGTAACTAACTTAAGAAAAACTATTTTGTCAATTTTGTTGGATATTCTAATTCGTTTTATTGATTAGCGCTCTTAGATTCTTTTTGGCCACCATCATCACCAATATAATAAAAACAAAAAAAGTACGCTCTTGTGACGCTTTTTTCGGTGCATTATTTAAACAAGAAGTGATACTAAATTTTGTATTAATCAGTTAATAGACCTTTATGTGACCAATATTTTTTTGTTTTTGTTTTTTTTTTTTTTTGAATTGTGAAAAAGACCTTCTTCGAAAGGAGATCCCATTTCTTAGAAATTGACGGAGAATTCTTGGTATATAACACTTTACCCGTATATATACATACACATATGCAGAAAGACGAAGGAATTGTTTGTTTATTTATGCAGCAATGGTCGGTTGTTTGTGATATGAATGGGATGCTTAGCATCTATAAACTATAAATGATGTGACTTCAAAGATATTTCCGCTGAGGCGGCATTTATTTTATAGCCCCTGAATTTGAGTCACATTTTTATTGACTGAGCGAAGTTGTGGTTATTTTTGGGTACATAGATCAGGTAATAAATACATTTTGTTAGAAAACAATTAATTGATTTTTGTTTTTTTTTTTTTTTTGAAAACATTTATTTTTGATTATTGAATGACTTGATTAAATTTATTGTCCTAATTACTTAGGAATCTGCTGATTTATTTTTATAATTGGCAAACTATTTTTGGCAGATTACATTTTTCAAAATATATTTATGCTGATGGCATTTTAATTAATTTTTCTATTTAGAGAATATACATTTGTGATTTTTAGATATGCAAGTATTCGTAAAACGTCATTAGTTAAGTAGGTAGGTAGTAATTAGTGTCAAAATTTACAAACAAGATTTGGTATAATGAGGCTTTTTGTTGTGCTGCCAAACTATGTGCAAAAACCGATAAAAATCTAACGAACAGTAAAATTAACATTGAAAATAAGAATAAAATATCCCAACCATTTAAGGCGATTTACCATGTATTTTTTAAAATTTATAACTCAAATTTGGACATTTCCAAAGCATTTATTAAAGCTTCAGACTTAGTATGGCGGGTATGAGTTTGGTCTTTGTTCTTGCCTTATTTGATTGGATCGCGAAATATTTATATTCGTTTCGCTTCCAGCCACAGTTAACAAGGGTTCGCAACTAGGAGATTACATTGTCTCCAAACGACATTCGACAGAACAATCCCTCACAGGTGCTAAAATTCATTAATAGCACCTCACTAAACGAGGACATTTAAACATCAGAAGGGGCATCTACAATAAATCTTTAAGGTCACAGTAGTGAAGGCCCCCACAGCCCCCCTAACCATAACTATATACCATGTATTTATAGAATAAAAAGTCGAACGACTTATTTAAATACACCAGCATTTACAGTAAAACCAACCAAATGGCTTAGATGATGAGGTAGCTACCTTTAGAGTGGGAGGTTCCCGGTTCAAGAACGACTGAGGTTGAAACATGAAGTGTTTTTCTCTGGTATGTTGATTTGAATCTGAGGCCGGGTGGTTAGATTGCACAAAACACTCTAAATAATGGCATAATCTCAAAAATAGCAATGCTTGAAAAATGTCCACCACCATAGCGAGCATTTGTAAGGTTTTCGTAAAAAAATTTATTATATTAAACACTTTTATGTATATTTTATGGAAGGTTCACCACTGAGAACTAGAATTACAAACTTTCTGTACTCTGATTTTAAAATTTAAAAAAAAAAAAAAATTTTAATTTAGACTTCCGTTAAAAATTTTAATTTTTATTTATTATGTCGTGTTCAGTTAAAATAAAAAAAAATATTAACCTCATTTTAAATGATTATCAGTTCGGAACCTCTTTGAAAAACAAATTAAAAAAAACTTATTAAAAAATATGTATGTGTAGTGTAGGTAAATTTTACTTATTTAAATGAAAGAAAATTAAAACAAATTAATGTTTATCAAAAGTAGTACTAGGTATATGTAAGTATTTTTTTAAATGAAATTAAAAAGAAAAAAAAATGCAGAAACACATGAATTCTATATGTGGTGGGTGAATGTACTCCGCATACATACCATCGAATAGGCGGTATTTTGTGTTGTCCCGCCTTTATAAATTATTCATGACTTTTAGACGTAAATAAAGCTCTCTATATATAATTTTTTATATAGGCTTTTCGTTTGTTTATATATGCGAGTATATTAAAGCCTGAATATTCAATATTGAGGATTTTTTTCTTCTTCTTCTTTGTATTGTCAATTTCAATTGAGCCACTGGTTATGCACGCATTTAACCGAAACAACAACATTTTTTTTTTAGCTTTAGTGATTGATTATGGGCTTATTTTCAGTATGTTCCACAAAATTTACAAAAACTTAAACTCAAACAAATTTATATTAAGTACATCTAATCAATACATATTTTCATTTAAAAATGTCGTTGGCTTAGGAATCATATTTATTAGAAGAATAGGTACCAACAATATTTATAATTCATAGTGATCTTGATCTTCCTCAATTTTTCTTAATTATTTTTTGCACTTTTTGAAGTTGTTACTAAAATTTAAAAAAAAGATTATTATTACTTAACATATGAATAATTTGTTCACTTTAATTGTAATAGTCGTATGTAGATATTAAAATCAATTTTTTTTTTATTTGTGTCTTTCAGAAAAACAACGATACTCCCTATGTGTCGGCTGTGGTGCTCAAAACCATGATCAGTATATACTTCGTGTAGCGCCGGATCTCGAATGGCATGCGGCCTGTTTAAAATGCCAGGAATGTCGGCAGTTTTTAGACGAAAGTTGCACGTGTTTCGTAAGAGACGGCAAAACATATTGCAAAAGAGATTATGTTAGGTAAGTGATTATAATAAAGAAGTTGGTAGGGAGTTGTTGGGTTAATAGATAGTCATCACACGTCACATTATGTATAATAGTAAAAGCCGCAAAACTCATTCGAATCAAGAACGCACGACCAGGGTTGTTAAAGTAACGAATGATCGATAAAATACCTAAGTTGTTACTGGTACCAAATATACATATATGATGTTACAGTGTTACACAACAAAAATCATGTTACATTTGCTACATGTACTTGTTACTCAAATTGGTGCCTACTTTTGAACCCAATTGTTGTCACCAATTCGCCATTCTGAAATCTTTCGGAACAATTCTGAATATGTCTTGTAATTGGGTTATTTCATGTATCTGTCAAACTGAATTAGACGGAAACGTATTAGTTTGCTACATTTTTATATTTCTTTCTTTTATTACCAGTAACAATAAATGTAACAAATTCGAAAAAAGTGTTACTTTAACAACCTTGTACAAAACTGGAATTCTACCTTTAAAAAATCATGCTCTGTGTTTTATGGAAATAATTGCCAAAACATACGAAATAATGAATAAGGATATTTTAACCGAAATAATATTAACTTTAAAATTGTGTAAGGAAAAAAATTAGGTTAATTATGGAAAATTTTGAAAAATAGAACTTTTCTTTCAGATTTTGTAATTTTTTTTTCAAACAATGTGCCATGAATGTAGAATTATTGAACCGTAATTAAGAGAGGGAACATTCATCTTTATATTAAACCTAAAAATGGAAGTTATAAGCAAAAACGTAGTTTCTGATCCCTAAAACTTAAAATCATTCCACCCACCCAACGGTAAATTTTGCCTCCCCCCCCTCCGGTACAATTTTTTGGTTCAAATCGATCGCAGGAACACGTCCTGAAAGTATTTCTCTAATCTGCCCGGACACCATTTATACACAGATAAATGTTCTGCATAGCATTGCTAGAAATTAGTTCTCTAAATTTTGAATTCCATACAGATAATTATCATAAACCTGTCCTACATATAAAACTAGACATTTTCCCTATTTCAGATAGAATAGATAGTTGTTAAGTAAGAGTTACCTATACAAAGACATAACATTTTCAATTTTTACTAACATCCTAATATTTTAAATACATTTACATATACATGATGATCATGTATTTGATCACACAAAACAATACATGATCGCCCAACTCGTTTTTCTGTTAATAAATAGTATATATCACCTTTAAAGAACACATTATACTCAAAAATTGTGAACAATAATCCATTTTCCATGTTTAAATAGAAAAATTAAATAACAAATATAGAAACCATAAATAGATATTACCTCTGGCGTATAGAAGATATGTAGTCACGTACCCAAGGTACAATACTGTTTGATCAATTCATTTACCGCCTAAGAAGTAATCAAATAAACGTTTAATTCACGTGCTTTCATTTCTATTTTGCAGGCTATTTGGTACAAAATGTGATAAATGCGGCAGTTCATTTAGTAAAAACGATTATGTAATGCGAGCCAAAACGAAAATCTACCATGTAGAATGTTTTCGATGTTCCGTATGTTCTAGAAAATTATTAATAGGTAAGATTGGAAAATGTGTATAAAAAAAACAATTATAAAAATATTTATAGATGCAAGAAATTCATTTGTTTTTTTTTTCATTGGATTGATCAAAATCTTTGTTGATTTTTTTTTTACAACAAAATACAATAAATTCATATTGTTGATAAATTAACAAAATCATGGTTGTTATTAAGAGTTTGTTGATTTAATTTGCACAATAATATTAGAAACATAAATTGAAAAAGTCAAATCAACAAAACATTTTTGGTTAAAAACGCAAAATATTTTTTTTGTGTCATGTACTAAAATTATTATTTAGGGGATGTGGTATGCAAATTATTATATTTTTGAGATAATTAATGGAATTCCAAACAAAATTATTGGTTTTTTTTATTTGCATCAATTCATAAAAATTTCATTTTCAAATGTATAAAATAAATTTTCTTTTTTATTTATTTAATTGATAGGTGATGAATTTGCACTTAGAGATGGTGGTTCACTGTACTGTAAAGAAGATAATGATATTTTAGAAAAATCAACATTAGGTATTGTAGCACCATCAATAGAAAGTAACAATAACAACAACAATACAAACTTAAGCAATAACAATCATTCCAGTGAAATAGGTTCAATGTCAGGTGAGTTGACTTACTGTTTCTAATTTTTTTTCTCTCCTTGTTTTTTTGTTTGTTCTTTTTTTTTTTTAATATAAAATAATTACTTTTTTGCTTCAATATGATCTACGGAAGATAAGATCGCGCACCTTTCATATTATAGATAAAAGTGAAATTACAAATTTGTACAACTCAATTGAATTGATATTATTGCGCGATATTGATTTAACAATAAATCGGATATATTGTAATTTTTAATCGGTTATGTATATTTTTATATCTATATGTAGTTGATTTAGTTGATAGGGTCGGCAGACGTCTAACAATTGGAAAAAAAAAATTGATATGCAATGACGTAAAAAGATTAAATGGAAGATTTGGCTGGGTGTTGGCGGGTAGTGTGGTTTAATTTGTTTGAGTGCAATCGGTCGCGTACAGAAATTTTTCAAAAAAAATTATTTTCTTTAAAGATTAGTAGAAATTACCATCAGATAATTCGGAACGGAACATTGTTAATTAGTTCAGCAAAAATTAGCACTACCGCATAATATCTTGTTAGTTTAGGGGGAAGAGGGTTTCAGTAGAATTTAAATTCCATGAAAATACGATTTTTATAAGAAAAGGGGTTTTACCAATTTTACCAATTACAATACTATATAGGAGAACAGAGTTTCTTACCGGGCACGGCCAGTTCAAAGCTCATCTATGCAGGATGGGTGTGGTTATGGAACCAACCTGCAGATTCTGCGAGGAACTGCCTGAAACTGCTGAGCATTTGCTGTGTGAATGCCCAGCCGTATCGGGTAAGAGACAAAAGACGCTGGGAAGCCATCTGGTGACCCTGTCGGAAGTCCGTGACACACCTTAGTCAACCATCCTGGGGCTCATTGATCTCCTGGAATGGTTGCCAAGGGGCAAGTCACCAAACGAGGGATATCTAATGGGCCCATCGGAGGCCTAGGGATTTCGGGCGCTTTAGGGTGCCCGCCCTAAATAAACTAAACTAAACTAAACTAATATAGGAGAACTAAAATTTTACCCAAGCCTCTGTATCTAATATTTTAACCTATTGCGTCTTTTAGTCATCGTGTTCACGAATGAATACGATAGAAAAAAAAACCATTTTCCTATATGTTTATTAAATTTTGCATATTACGTCAGCCAGATATCGTACGCCTTCTCGCATCTATAATCAAGATCACCTATTACATTACTTAGATCAAACTGTATTGTTATTGTTCTTAGTCCATTTAGAATATGCTAACTAAATACAATAAACTGGAACACAAAACAATTCTTGCAAATAAATAATTAATGAAAACATAAAATATTTATCATTACCAAAAATCAACATTATCTCTGAAAACAGAACATGGGCACCATGTAATTTCATTGAAAATTTTTAATGTTTTTATTTTCAATCGATATCGGAATCGATATACGATATTTATTTATTTATTGTCGATAAGACGGTATAGTATAATAATAATCGCTGTGCTTGTATTGTTCACGTCAAGTATTTCTATTCTTTTGAACTATAGCCGATTGGTTGTGATTTATTCACTTTGATGTTAACCGACCACAATTTGACAAATATATTTTGTTGAATGTTGACAAATATGGTAATCATACAATATACGATTTTTTAGTTTATATTTATACATATATGTATGTATGTATAGTGTAGATTGTACACTTTATAAATAATATCGAGTGCATATTTGTGTGAATTTTCCTCGGAAAAAAAAACTTATCTTCATGTTTTTTGTTATCAAAAACATGGTTTTTTGATGACATTCAGTTGATATTGTTTTCTTTAGTACAAGTGCAATTATGTATGGAACTAATTGGCAAATTATAAAAATTGTTCCACACTACCTATATATTGAATTTTTAATAAATTATTTTGTTTAATTTTTATCTAATCATTACATATTTCAATTTAAAGACGTCCTTTTAAATTTGCGCATACAATTTTATTGTTTTATTTAAAAAAAAAAAAAATTTTACAAGATTGGTAATAAACTGTGATTAATCATTTTTAATTAGATTTTGTAGCTACGAATGGGACTATTGTTAAATCAATTAATTCAAAATGGCGGATTCAAACACCGAAAAATTGTTTTTTTTTCATCTTGCTTAGCAGAGTAAATAAAATTGTTAAAAACAAAAACAGGTTCATTCCGCCAGGCCTTCCACATATGCTGTATTCCTTATTTTAAAATTGTGATGAATGGAAATTTTTTTTATCTAATTGGGGTGGTCTAAGTGATATCTAAATATGAGCCTTTATACCTGTCACGGGAAAACGAGAAAAGCCCATGATTCATTTAAAATGATTTCCCGGATTCACTCGACATGCATACGTACTATACAAGAATAAATTAATTCACACCACTAGGCTAGGCTTCTACATTAAAATGTAATAAATTGTAAATGTAAAAAACAATTTCATTGACATTTATTTGATAATATTAAAGACAAAACCAAAAAAAAAATGTTTTGTAAAATAATGTATAACATGAAGTGCATACTTCAAAATTTTATTTATCTACACTTTCCTGTTACAATTATATAAATATGTTGAAGTTAATAAGTGCACTAATGGCTCTAAGTAAACATGCGTTTTAATATTTATTAAATTAAAGAAATATTTAAAATTAAAATAAACAATCATTAAAAACTAATGTTTCTTTTCAGATTCTGGTAGTGAGTCAGGGTCGCATAAAAGTATCAGAGATAAAAGGCCTTCGGGTCCATCTGGTGATGGTAAACCAACAAGAGTTCGAACAGTTCTGAACGAGAAACAATTGCACACGTTAAGGTAAGAAAAATTACATTTTTCCAACAACATCAACAACAACAACAAAACATTTTTCCGTTATATGTAGTTGAACATATTTTCTATGTTATCGCGGTTTTTTTTTTATTTCGAAAGTGTCCCCTTGTTAAAAATCACCTTTGCCACATTTTTAACTTTACAAAATGTAAAGAATTGATGATGAATTTAATAATTAACATAAAAAAAAGTATAAAACAATTTATTAGCCTATTTCCCTAATGTAACAAAATGAATTCGATCAGGACCCGGGTATAACAAAAAAAAATTTGCTAAGAAACGATTAATCGCGAACAAAATACTCCCGAAAGCTACGCTGAATTTATGGCATCGATGACCAATAAACCCATATCCATCCCTTTCCTCCATATTCACACGATACAGTGTGTTTGCTTATCCGTTGTTGTGGCTTTAAACTAATAGTAATTTTGCCAGATTCTGAAGATAAAAAATCGTAAAACCCTTAAAAACTGTGATGGGGGGGGGGGGACAGAGGTATGGCGGTATCATAATTTTTGTGAAATTCAATCAATGTAAAAAATCTACCTGCAGTATGGGCGCTCAATCAGGTTCTAATTTTTGAAATTTTAGAAATTCAGACACATTCAACACAACATTTTTAATCCGTCCAAGATTTGACAAGCCCACCACCAGAAATTCCAAATTTTGATATTACGAAAGAGTATAGACCTCATGCGACGCATTATCTTAAGGTTAGAAATTCTGTACCGAAAGAATGGTTCAAAATTGTTTATTCAATGCAATTCACAAAAATGCCAAAAGAAGCTTAACCCATGACACCTTCATTTTATAATTACTTAGCTTACATAGGAACACAAAATTTAACTCTACGCATAAAGGTCAACCAATTGTTCTTTATGCATATACATACATATACAATCGATTTGAATTCTTTGTTTCATTCATTTAAGAAAGAATGGTAAAAAGACGACTTTTGTAGTAAAGATCAAAAGAATATAAATTTAACATAGAAATAACCAAAAGAATTTACATTATTAGCACAATACACAACAAAATACCATATATGAATTGATTTGACTTATAACATAAGATTTTAATGGCATTATAAAATATAATTACTATGACCTCTATCGACATATACCTATCTAGCAATGTTTACCGAAAAAATTATCGACATTTACCTCAATAAGGCAAAAAAAAAATCTGTGTACCTTTTTGTTGTAAATCTATTTGTAGACAAATTGGTATTTTACGTTCACATAACTTATTCAATCGAATACGATATTTATAAATTTTTTTCTTTTCTTTTTGTTTGCACAATCAATCTTGGAAGTAAATTACGCAATGTGTGAATTATTTTATACAACTTTGCTAAACAAAAAAAAAAAAAAAACAAAAATCAGGGGCCTCCAATTTAAGGCGGATAATCATTATTTTTTCTTTTGAAATAAATCAGAGAGCCACTTTTCTTTAAAAAGTTTTTTTTATTTATTAGTAAGTTCTATTCTCAAAACTATCGATCATTAAAAAATCGTTTAGAAATTAATCTAGAACTTTTAAAGAATTCTAAATTTTAGGCCTACCCTTTCTATTTCTTAATCTGGATGTTACACTTGTGACTGACTCAAATCAAAAAAGTTAGTAACTAAAGAGCTCCTATTCATGTAAAACTTTTAAGTCAAAAATAGGTACTCAGTGAACAACTTGAACATGTATACGAACTGTCACTTATTCGTTTAGGTTTAACTTTAGAGAGATCAAATTTAGAAAATCAACAAAAAATTCTGTAATAGACCAAATTATTAATGGACCGCATAAACAATAAATTTGTGACCTCTGTAGAGTTTCGAGTTTATGAATTTAATTCTCTCTTGTCGGATTTAATTAAGTTTGTACGTTTAATTATTGTATTAATTAGGTTCATTATTGTTATATGGAAAATCTCGTATCAATGTACAATGAAACTGTACATTTATAGGTAGGTACATAGTACCTAAATGAATTACACTTTTATCGTGTCAATTTAATTGATAAAAAAAAAACCCCGCGTTTCACTTTGATAATTTATTATTACAATTTCAAAGTTCTCACAAATAATTATTTAGTTACGAAATAAAAAATTGGAAATGTGTGATGAACCAAATCGTTTTTTTTTTGTCATGGGGCATATATTTTGTAATAATACTCGGTCCAATTTCATTTATGTGAAAGCAAACAAGCCTAGAGATTAGATTTTGCGAGAGGCTGATCCTTTTACAGTCCCATACGAGATCATTTCGGCTTATTTTGCAGAGTAACTCAAACAAAGGTGGATAAATATTTAACGATTATTTCTAATTTTAAATTGGTGGCTGATTATAAACTTAAGGTTAAAACCCTTTCAAATAATTTTAAGCACATTATTACGTTTAAGAACAATTAAAAAAAATGGAATATTTCACCCCTATAAAATTAGCAGCCCCATTAGCACTGTACACAATTTGGCATATTGGCCCTTTGAATGATCATTCACACGGTGATGTAATCGTCATGTGGATACTAAATATTTTAAATTTATCAATTAAATGCAGATCCGGATTCTAATATTCATCACATCACATATTTATCGATTAAGAAGTGAATAGAAGGCTAAAATAAAAATAAAAATTAATTTTAACATTAGGAACTGTTTAAAAGCAATATATTTTAATTTATTTTTTTAACTTTTTTTTTTTTTTTAATTTTAGCCTTTTTAATATATAAATCTAATAATAACATTATGACACAATCGCTAATTAACAAAATTCGTGAGTGAATGAGTGCGTGAGTGAGTGTTTGAGTGGCTTGGCTGATTGGGTATATCTAGACAGACAATTCAAAAACCCAGGCAACAATGATTGAGTCATTTTGATTTGAATTACGCTGAGTAAGAAAAATTAAAATTTCATCTTAAGCTTACCTTAACCTGAAAATTTAGATAAAATTGAAATATTTCAAATTACGCTTTGTTAAACCTTGTTCATTGATCGATTTATTTTTTCCAGAACATGCTACAATGCCAACCCTAGACCCGATGCCCTAATGAAAGAGCAACTAGTCGAAATGACCGGACTATCGCCGCGCGTTATACGCGTATGGTTTCAAAATAAACGATGCAAAGACAAAAAAAAGACAATCCAAATGAAATTACAAATGCAACAGGAAAAGGTAGTAAAGATATGGAATGAAGCATGTTCATTAAATATATTAATTAAAATCTAGTATGCATTGCAGGATGGTCGAAAACTTGGATATGGCGGTATGCAAGGTATACCAATGGTGGCCAGTTCACCGGTACGTCATGATTCGCCATTAAATATGCATGGCCTTGAGGTGACCGCATATCAACCACCATGGAAAGCATTGTCCGAATTTGCATTGCATGCCGATTTTGAAGTGAAATTCGATCCAAATTCACACAATCCTGCCTTTCAACAGCTTGTTAACCAAGTATGATCATAAAAATCAATATTTCTATCAAATATATATCGAGAATCAATTAATACTAAATGTACTATGTATTTTGTAGATGCATGGCTATGATCTAAATGGTTTGCCGCCAGGACCGCAAGGACCTCCGCCCCCATTAAGTGGACCACTACCTGATATACTTAGCCATCATCCGGATAGTACAGATTCGTATGTAACATATCAAGATAGCGACGATAGTATGCAGGCCAGTCCATAAAATATAATTAAAAGTAGCTATTTGTCATTATAATTGTGTAATTATTTTATAAACAAAAGTATAATTTAAAAAGTAAAAAAAAAAAAAAAATTATAAAATGATCACTCGAAATTGTGGCGCTCAATAAATGTTTGGAACAATATGAAGAAGAAGAAGAAGAAGAAGAAGAAAAATCTCGGTGCAATAAAACTGATGTATATAATGTAATATTGTTTTTTTTATGTATAATACTTGTCATTAAATTATGAAAAAAAAATATTTAAATTATTTTTTTTATTTTTATTTAATTCTTAGAATCGCGGAATTTATTTATTTTATGCGAACGCATCTTTATTTGTGGGATTTACATAGAAGAGCTCTTTGTGTAAACAAAAACAATTAAGACATAGTGATTTATGAAGTTCTAGTATGCTCAAATTTTGTTTGAATTTCTATTTATTTAATGTACATACTGTACTTGCACATAGAATATTTAAGATTTACTAGAAATTCACGAGACGTTTTCGCAAACCTTTTTTTAAAAAGATTTGTTTACCCCAAAATTTGGTGTACTAACCACTACAAACACACCCACCACCCCTTTAAAGCCAAACTTTTTTACTTTTTTTTCTTTCTTTGAAAGTATTCTACGACCACCAAAAACTCCTCAAATTTAATCATTTGAATTACTGAATCGCAATTTTAACTATAAAATTTATTTTTTCAGAAATTTCTACAACGCCAATCCCCGACCGGACGCATTGATGAAAGAGCAAATTGTCGAAATGTCCGGCTTAAGTCCTCGTGTGATACGTGTATGGTTTCAAAATAAACGTTGCAAAGACAAAAAGAACCAAATCAAACAGGAACTGCAACAGGAAAAAGTAAGTATAATTTAACTTGACCATTATCATCATAATGAAACAATTTTAAACAGAACCGAATAAAGTTAGGATATGATCCAATGCAAGGTGTACCAATGATAGCTAGTTCACCGGTTCAACAGATAGCTTCACCAAATCATCATGGTCTGGATGTAATATCATATCATCCACCATGGAAAGCATTGTCCGAATTTGCGTTGCATGCAAATCTCGATATAATTAATCAACAAAATCCGGCCTTTCAGCAACTTGTTAATCAGGTGATATTCTTTGAATTGGAATTGTATTTAAGTAAAATATTTTAATTAAAATCATTCTATAGATGCACGGTTATGATTTGTCAAATAATCGTCCAAGCAACAAAGATTCGTCATCATCATTTAGTGGATTGCATTTCAGTAATCTACCGCAGGAACAAATAGATAGTACCGATTCATATCCATATATGGAAAGTGATGATAGTAGCGGTGACTAATTGTAATTTTAATAATTATAATAATATGTACAGTGACAGAGTGACAGCGAAAATTAAAAGTTGGAATTATAATAATCGTCTAGGTTTGGACCTCCTATTTTTCCTAGTCAAAATTATTCGGTTATTGATTGACATCAACTCAAATCTAATATATTCTCATTGTTGTTTCTTGGGACCCCCAAAAAAAATTATATTTGTTATCTCCCACTAAGAAATGAGCTAAGAAGGAGCTAAGGAATTTTGTATACAAGGATTTAAGTAAAATTCGCTTCTGATGTTTCTCTACCCTTATACAGATTTTTTAATAGAATTTTGTCTACATTTAGGTAGGTGGTCCCAATCGCGACATAATCAATAGAAAAGATAGTAAAGATAATAAAGAAATTAAAACAAATTTGAATGTGTGCAATTATTGATTTAATTTAAGGGAAGAAGAACGGTACAAGAACAGAACTATAATTATTTTATAGGTTTTTGCTCATTAAAATTGCCTTTAAATATTATTCCTTCTTCTTCCTTTCGATTTCAAATCATATCTACATATTAATAGCAATTTAATAGTTTAATCCATAAAGGATCTGTGTTGGTCAGTGTGCTATCTGGTCTCTGAATGGAAACTTGTTCATAATCTATTCTATTCTATGGAAAACCTATATAAATGAAATAACAATAGCGACCAAAAAATTGTTTACCACAACTTTGTAATATACCTTGACGATCGAGAATTCAAGCAATTTTCAAGTTTTCCACACAAAATATTGTCACCCTACTGTACAGTACATACAACCTACATATTATAAGACAAAGATTAATTTTATTTACTAAATAATTGTCGATATGCATTACCTACGAATTTACGTTACATTTCTATGTACGATATGTAGTCAGACCTAATTTAATTTTTGAAAAAAAAACCTCATATCGACAATGGCTTAAGCATAGGCTATATTCAATAAGTAATGCATATCATTCAAAAATAATGTTTCTATTTTTATTTTATTGGTATGAATGTTTAAAATTATAATTTTAATTGTAAATAGTAAAGCAGTGTATTGAATAAAACTTGTACATAATAAAAAATGAACTTAATTTATATTAAATTGATACAATGCATTGGTGGTTTGTTTTATTTAATTTTACGATTTGTTTCCTGTGGCCGGAGCCAAATCTTTTAGCTACAGAGTGAATTATTACCTTCATTTCTACTCAACTGGAATTATTTTCAAAAATTTGTATTCAAGCTCAATTTGGAGGAAATTTTTCAATAACTGGCTACCGTTCACTTTAAATTAGAAAAATGAAATCAATATCTTCAAGATCTTTTCATTTTCGTTAATAATCCTTCTGTGGAAATTGGAATTGTAAGGACTCAAAATAAAATCGAAATATAAATTCGTTGAGACGTTTTAATAAAGAAAATTAATACAAAACAAGTTGGTAATTGCAAAGGGCTCGATATTTAAAGTGGAGCTTGGTTAAATAAACTTTAAAAAAATGGGAGCAACGTATTTAATAATACCGATCTATGTGGTAGTTTTTCTCAATAAGCTAAACTTTGATTGGGCAGACCTATATTATATATATTTTCCTTAATTTGAATAAAAATAAAAATTAAAATTAAAAATTGTTTACCATTTTGTTTGTGCGGTACGCCAACTGACCCCATCTATTCATTTAGTAATTCGACAAACTCAACGTTAGCCATTATTGGTTGTCATGGATAGAACTAAAACTAGTCCAAACTAGATGTTGTCCTTTCTTGATAAAAACAGCACAAAATCTAATGCACTTAATTATTCTTAACGTTTTTAAAAAACAATTAAACAATTTTCCTTTATTGTCGCCATGCTTGTGTGGATTGTGGATGGATTGGTGACTTAGTGCTGCCTGTTATCACAAAATGGTCGTCTAATTAAATTGCAACGCTAGGTTTAGTCAATCAATATTCAAATTTCGATGAAAATGTACTAAATACTAGTACTTTTATTCCTTCTTAGAATGTACTAGTACTTATCTAGTACCTTTATTCTCTCTTATCACAACATTTTTGACAGTAATTATATGTCAAAAACTCGAATTTTTTTCTGAGTTGAATTTTTTTTTAATTCGATTATTTATTAAATATTTAATTAGATTAATGATAAAAATACGATATGAGTCGACCAATAAAAGCATCAACAATAATTGGACCATTAACATTTACTAATCCTCAATTAGGACAATCATCAATAAACAAAGATTGTTTGGTTATCTGTCTGTTTTGCTCGACGACCTATAAATTCCCAGACGATGAAGATGAATATCTGGCACATCTATTTCTAGCACACAAATTTGTTATTGGAGAGGTTCAGCAAGTCAGCATACTGCCAAAGTATCTCGATTACTGGCGACATAAATTTGAAGGTATTTTTTTCTTAATTCCAAAAAAGAAGATGTTCCTTTTCATTGTTCTAAGCAAAATGTATTTGCAGAGAATCCCCAATTGGAAGAGTATTGTACAGTATTGCTCTTAAATCAATTACCAGATGGCAGTCCAGCTAAAGATGAAAAATATTATTTGCTTAGCAATGATTTGCCCGAGGATTATGAGCTGAGGGAGCGATTGCACTTAAACCGTTTAGAAATGGTTCTTAGTCAGCATCAATTTGAGCGAACCGATACCACATTCGAACGGGAGTGTTTGTACTGTCGTAATGTAATTAAGCCAACAAGAGCAGTCTTTTTGAAACATTTATTTAGCGATCACTTTCTGCTGCTGGGGAAACCGGAAAATTTGGTGTTTGTCGATGAACTAATCGATGTTGTTCAGAATAAATTAGAAAATTTTCTATGTCTCTACTGTGAGAAAGTGTTCAAAGATCGACCTACACTCAAGGAGCATATGCGGAAAAAAGGTCATAAGCGAATTCATCCACAGAACAAGAATTTCGATAAATTCTTCCTAGTCAATTACAAAAAAGAACTCGGTAGCAACCAAACGAAGAAAACCAATTCACCACCAAACGATCCAACTTCAACCGTTTTCCAAACGGAGTGCAGTGATTCGGATTGGTCTGATTGGGAAGATGGTGAAATCCAACAGTTTACGTGTTTGTTTTGTTTGCGCCAAGAAACTAATTTCAAATGCTTGAAGCAACATATGGAAATTGTTCATAAACTGGATTTTGACGCGTGTGTGGCTCAATTGAATTTTTACCAAAAGGTCAAGGTGGTCAATTATGTTCGGCGCCAAATGCACACATTGAAATGTGTCACGTGCAATGAAAAATTCGAAAATTCAACCGAACTGATGGAGCATCTGAAAGTAGAAAGACATTTTGGCATTGGCGACAAGAAATTATGGGATCAGCCGGAATATTTCTTTCCGACATATGAAGATGATGCGGTTTTATGTCATCTAGACGATTCGAACGAAAATACCGTCGAAGACGATTATTCGGTGGTAATTTCAGAAGAGTCAAACATCAAAATTAATCCTGATGCTGAAGCTTTATCAAAGGAAACATTGTTATCTTTGTAATATTTAATTATATATTTCTGATTTTTCAAATTATTACAAAAAATCTACATCTCTACACGCAAACAGTATTTAATTAACTGGGTTCCTCTAGAAATTCATCTATTTTACTATGTTCCTCATGGTCGTTATTCTTTGGTTCCAGTTTAATGTCAAATCTCGGATATCTCTCATTGATGTAATCAATTTCCTCATTAGTATAACATCCATTCCCAAATGTTTCTGGTGGCCCCTCATACTTAATCATATCTTTCGATGTCATCGGATCAACCCATAGAATGTGCCGACGACCTGTCTGTGCTTCGAAATCAGCATAACCATTTGGTTTTTGTTTTTTCCGTTTCAGATATGCCTCTTGAGTGGCAGACATATAATTATTTCTGTTGATCCTAGCCTTATTTCGTGCTAATTCATCGATGACCATTTGTTCAGCTGCAAGTTGCTGGCTCTCCCAATTTGGTGGTAATTCATCGATACCACCTTGGTCAATAATTTTCTGATTGGATATTCGACAAACCTTATTCAGTTCATCAAGTAAATTTATCATTCGGGCCATTCGATCTGTAAATTCTACTTCGGATTGTTCATTTACTGCTTCCATTTTTTGTTCGTGGTTAAATCAAATTTAAAGAAGCACTGAAGAATTCAAATTATTTTGTTAAATTAAAATGATATATTGGAATGTTGATATACAAAACGTGCTTTTTGGCGAATTCAAATATTCAAAACAAAGTAATGACGTCACAACTTAAAAGTTCCATAGATTTATTTTCAAAAAAGAAATTGTCGACTTTCAGAGTTCCATAAAATTATAGCACATAGATCAAAAATAATTATTTCTTTTAAAAGTCACATAATTTTAATTTAATGAAAATACAAATTTTTCACTAATTATGAATGTGTTAATTAATTTTTAGTTCGTTATGCGACAAGCACCAAAGACTGATTGAGTGATTGTTTGCTAAGCAACTCTCTTTTATTTACCAACAACAAAATGGCTGCCCGACATTTAACTTAAAAGTAGTACGTAAAACAATGTTACCATATTTTATTTCAATGAGAGTTATCCCATCTCCATGATAGTGTAGTGTAGACCGTAGATCTATGGAATTCTACAAGTCGACATTTTCATGTTGGGATAAATAAATCTATGGAACTGTCAAATTAGTGACGTCATTATTATTTTTATTTTGTAAGAAAATTTTTTTTTTTGTTCACCAAAATTCCAATTAATTTAATAATTTGAAACGAAAAAATAATGGAAACAGTAAAGGGACAATCTGAAAAATTTAAAGATCGAATGGCACGATTGAAAAGTTTACATGACGCACGGAATGAGGCTCGTCAACGTAATCATCAGGAAGTCATTGCAGAAGATGCCAGAAATAAATTACCATCAAATTGGGAGACACGGAAACGTCAAGCGGAATGGTTGGTGGCTGATGAGAAGGCAAGAGAAGAAGCTACATCCAAAGGGCTAGATTATGATCGGGTAAAACTTCTTAGTGTATCTGCTATTGAAGCGTCAAATGTTGAACGGAAGAAACGAAAGAAAAATCCTGACGTTGGTTTTTCCGATTACGAAGCACAAACAGCCCGACAATACAATCGATTGGTGAAACAGATGCCATCCAGAGATATGGTAAAATATGAGGAGCAAAAAGAGAAATTTGGCGAAGCATTTTACGGTGGCGCTCACACAATTTTGCATGGTCTACACAAAGATACGCCAAAGGCAATTGATAATATGGTTCGTGATTTGGAGAGTCAAATAGCGAAGAGGAAAAGCTTCTCTAGAAGACGTACACATAATGATGATGCTGACATTGATTATATTAATGAGAAAAATGCAAGATTCAATAAGAAACTGGAACGATACTATGGCGAACATACTGCGGAAATTAAACAGAATTTGGAGAGAGGAACAGCTATCTAAACGGAAATCTAGATTTATTGTAATAATTTTAAGGATGAGAAATATATATTAAAAAGAAAAAAATTATTCTTTTGACAATACTCATCAAATACTTCCACTTTGAAGGCAGTGTCCGTTCTTCTAGCGGTAAGTATTTAGATTTCTAGAATTGTATGGCTGTTTAGTCAGTTTACATATTTTCATATATTTAGAACTAAATCCTTAATCTAACAGCTTACGTAGATGCTCATTGATTTTCTCAGGTGGATTGTATTTGAGATTTTTCATTTATTTTAGTTGTCTAGCACGTCCCTGATTAACAAAAATTATGTTCATATTGAAATTTAAAAAAAGATTTCCAACGTCCATTAAAAGACAATTTCATGATAATCTGGACATTTATTTATTGTTATGTTAACTTCTCGTAAGGAAACACATTATATATGGTAAGTTTCTTAGAATTTAATTTGAAAATGTAAACGACTAGTCATAATTGAGAACAAACATCTGTTTAGTATTAACAACAACAATAACAATAAAAGGATTATGATTTTGACCCATTGTCTTAATGATCGGCGGCGCTGCTAGGTACTTCAAACACGAACATGAAATTATTATTTGGTTCGTATTTAAGTCATTAATTTTATGACTTTGCTAAAGTCTTCTAAGCCCAGTGCTCCTCAACCTTTTTACACCGACGGTACACCGCAGGTAAAAATATATAAAAACTATCCATATATAGGACACGTTGTAGAAAATGAGTTTTGCTTCCATGTCGCATTACAGTTCAGTGTCATTTTATATTAATCCCTTGGTACTGGAAAAACATTTTCATTCTGAACCAAGCAACACGCATAGCAACCAAATCAAGTTTGATCGATCAGACATTAACGATGGTTCGAAGTAAATATATTTTTAATTATTGAAGATCCTAATTAAGCCAAATTAATTCTAGTTACAGAACAATTAATACGAAAAAAGTCGGAACACAATGAATTAATAATCAGTACTCTGGAAGAACTATCCTTACACCAAGAAGACATTGAACAAATCGAACATATTCACGATTGGTGTAGAGATTTGAAAATATTATTGTTGCAAAATAATCTAATTGCAAGGATAGAAAATTTGTTTAAATTGAAAAAGTTGGAGTATCTAAATTTGTCATTAAATAACATTGAAAAGATTGAAAATCTAGAGAAACTCGAATCTCTAACGAAATTAGATTTGACATTGAACTTTATTGGCCAATTAACCAGTTTGGATAGTTTACGGAATAATTACAATTTGAAACATTTAATTCTAACCGGTAATCCGTGTACTGATTTTGATCCATATAGGGATTATGCGATTGTGACACTACCGCAGTTGGAGACCTTAGATGGATTGGAGATCAAAAAAGTTGATAGATTGTTGGCGAAAAAAACGTTTGGGGAAAAACGAAAAAAAATTATCCAATTAGAAGCAGAGTACAATATTAGACGAGATGAACAGAAAACTCGTGTCAAAAGACAATATGAAGTGAATGCAATGGAAAACGTTGGATTAGACGAGGAAGAGATAAACAGGAAGTAAGTGTTCTTATCCACAGTTCTGGGTTCTGGAACATAATCTATCTTTTCATTTTTTAGATTTTGGGATACCAAAAGTGAACATTGTCCAGAAACACGTATAGAAATCTCCAATCAACATAAAAAGAATAAACAATCCGGTGACTCCGTACCCACGAAGAAATGCAAATCTCAACCGAAATTATTTGCAAACTGTGGTCGGCCATATTGCTTGAATCAACCAAGAATCGTTTTTAATTTTTCTGATGAATATGATCGTTATGAATTGGATTTACAAATTTATAAGTGAATATTTATCCTTGTCATCTGGGGTATATAATGGAAATTATAAGTCACATAAGGGTTTACATTGGGTTGACAAATATTCCAATATATTTCTATTGCTAATATTTCTTTGGTATAGGCATTTCTAAGTTTAGTTTGGTTCTTTCCTGCTTTAGACCTACTACTGAACTTTTGGCTGCGTAAACATAGATACCCATCCAAATGAACCGAGTAATTTATCTTCTGGAAAGATATTTTAATCGGTAACGCTTCAAAATCACAATATCGGCATAATATATCCAAATATTTGTCAAAAACTTAAATATTGATATAAAATATTCTTAAATTACAAATTTTAACTTACAATTTATTCGATTCCTCACAACTAAACATTTCGAAGCGGTTTTCCTCACACAAAATCACTCTTTCCGAAATGTTTGACAAGCAATTGATAATCGGCCATATTACGTTTCGAAATCGAAATGCATACTAGGAAATTATCCCTTTTCACTTTCATTGTGTAATTTATTCTGGAGGGACCCCTTGTTATGGGCCTTGTACGGAAAGTCTTTTCGATACCTAGATTTAAATTCGATATTTAAAAAATTTCCACAATAGACCCCCTGACAAATCAGAGATCTAATTATGGTGGATTGTATTTGGGGTTTTTTTTTCGTTTATTTCAGATATTTGGACACTTCTCTGATTAATGTGGATGTACAACCAAATTATGTACGAGTTGAAATTAAAAAGAAGATTTTTCAACTGGCATTAAAGGACGAAGTAAAGACCACCGATTCCACAAGTCAACGATCAATGATAACCGGACATTTACTGATTGTCATGCCAAAATTAAACATTCAAAATGAGTTAAATTTTCGCAAAGATCCGAAACATATAAAGAATGGTAAGTTTAATTATTATTTCTCCAGATTTATCTTGGCTGTTTAATTTTTTTTTAATAGTCCGCACAATTGTTGTGTGTAATTAATATTAAATTTAATTGCAGATAAATTTGAACACCAAAATCACAACGAAAAAACCAATATTAGGGGAACGGTCGACTATAAAAATATTATTCATAATAACAACACAAAAGGAAATACTGAGATAGAGGAATCTGAAGTACCGCCACTTATTTAGTAATTGTTTTTTTTTTCACTACTCACTACTGTATAAAAAAAAAATAAAGTGGAAGCTTTAAGTGGAATTTTTGAGTTTTCTCCAAGTTTTGGACATTTTTTTTAAATCATGGGATGTCATTAGAATTAGAGCAATAAAAATCTTTTTAAAGTTGTGGGAAGGGTGGGGGAAGATAGGAAATTTACTTTTACCTTTTTAAATCCTTTATATTAATTTCACTTTTGTATGTTTGCGGGCAAATCTTGCAACAGATCATTAACCCACTTCCCATCATACAATCAAAATGGCGCATTAACTCATTGCCGGTGACAATGGATTCTATCAAATTTTGGCCAAACACCCCCCCCCCCCCCTCCCAAAATTAACAAAGAGCTAATTTACCCAATTCTCATCATCCAATCGAGATGAAACTTGTCACATAGACTCATTGCCGCTGACAATGCATTTTATCAAATTTTGGGCACCCCCATCCTCTCACCCACCCCAAATTCAACAAAGGGCTTATTTACCCACATCCCATCATCCAAACAAGATAAAACTTGGCACATAGACTCATTGCCGATGACAATGGATTTTATCAAATTTTGGGCACCCCCACTTCTTCCCCATCTAAAGGATTTACACGAAAAACTTTGTTTTTTATGGTTAGTTTTTTTTTTAAATAAAATAATTATTTTATTATATAAATAAATTTGATTTATTTATTTAATTTTTTTTCTTCAATGTACAAAGCTGGCTGTATTAGGATAACATTAAATATATAAAGTTTTTTTTTTTTCATTTCATAACTAATGTGTAGTACATACACGGATTTTAGTACACATACATTCACTGTACACGTACACAATTAATAAAATTTTATATGCGTGATACTTGGTACCTCCTAATATGTATAAAATCTTAGAAAAAAGAAAAAACTTTTAACAGATTTATATAATATTCTTAGACATTAAAAATATATACTTCT